>JAVQJS010049351.1:0-11916 GCA_036024795.1 Galaxias rostratus | reverse complement strand
ATTTTTTATGTGTGTAGAAAAAAAAACTTTAGGCTAGGGAACCCTAATGCGAATTGAAGCTTGAATGTCGTGATAATGTTTACGATTGAAATATCCCCACTTGTTATCGCGAGAAAGCCCGAGAACATGGCAACAAGGCAACAAAAATACATTTGTGGCCAACAAGCCAGAATTCATGATGGCGGCGTCGCTGCTGCGCCGGGACAAGAAATCTACCGCTGTACAGTTAAAGGCAGACGTAAATCGGACTGACAATAGTTCTGGCGTCCGACAACTCCAGGAACTGCTTGATTCCGTTCTTAATCCCGAAAAGCCAGCCGCAGACACCGAGGCGCTTGACTGGTGTAAATGTCTTGTAGCAGGAGGAGAGGGTTTTGAAGAGTTTTGCAAAACGGTCCGATCCTATGACAACGCTACTCTGTGTGGCTTAGTATGGACAGCTAATTTTGTGGCATATCGTTGTCGGACCTGTGGCATCTCACCTTGCATGTCACTCTGTGCAGAGTGTTTTAACAATGGCGATCATACAGGCCATGATTTCAATATGTTTAGGAGCCAGGCTGGTGGGGCCTGTGACTGTGGAGACAGTAATGTCATGCGAGAGACGGGGTAAGTTCAACCGAAGCTACATGGGCGTTTGACAGGTCTGGATGCATGGTAACGTTAGCTGCAGCTACTAGTACAGCTAACTGAATGTTTGCAATTTCGCGTAGCTGGATAGATTCTGCTGTTGATCAAAAGACTATCTGCGACCCAATATTATTAGGTAACTGTGGTGTAGTAGCAATGTTTACTGCTGTATTAGCTAGCTATGACCCTATCAAAAGAATAATCAACAATTTCGGATTTTATTATAACTAACGTTTTGTTTTCTTTCTATAATTCTGTCTCTCGTTTATTGACTTAATTGCTAACATTTCATCTTGTTCTTTGGGAAATCATGGAACATTCAGCGAAATTTGGGAGCACACACCATGATACATTAAGAACTGTTTGTGCATAGTGCATGAAGCTCCCTTGTAATGCTCTCGTGGCATTTAACGTTGCTTGTCAATAATTGCATTGCAGTGGGATGGACCACTCTTTGGACCACAAACGCTTTTTTGAGTTTTTACATAATTTCCCTGGGACACAAATCAAGACCCATATTTCCACAGACACAGATTCCTTAATGGGCGATTCCTTCTTTATATAAGCACTTTTAGTGTCAACATTCTGTGGCTTTCCCTGTGGTTATACTGTGTTATAGAGTAGTTGCACCATAACAAGCAAAGCATGGACGCCAGCTTTATACACTTACTAATTGGGCAAATCGTTGTTAACAAACGAAGAACTTTAGTGCATTTACTTGTAAGAAGTTGTTGAAACCTTTTCAATCTGTTTTTGACAGGTTTTGCAGACGGCATCGGTTAAGAACAGGAGAGAATATTCCATCTATCCCTCGAGACCTGCTACTCATGTCTGAGATGGTCCTTCCTCGCTTTATCATCTGTATTATACAGTATTTAAGGGATGGATACACAGAACCAGGTGAGCAGGTTCAATTTAAATGCAAGTTTGTACAAAATCTACCTAGACGGTTTACAAATAAGAAATTATCATTGTTGCAGATTGAAAGCATTCTAAAACACGATTAACAAGTTGCATTAAATCATGTAACGATATTCATTATAGACAACTCCATCAATATATTTATGAACGATATTACGTTTTGACTTGTGTCTCTTATCTTTCTCTAACAGACACATCCACGGAGAGAGATCTTCTAAAGGTCCTACAGCAGCTGGAGCCACAGATATCTTTTTTAGAGGAACTGACAAAAATGGGTGGGGCAATGAGGACGGTACTGACAAAGATCTTAACCAATCAACAGACATTTAAGGACTTGAGTATGGGTGAGTAGTTTTACGCATTTACTTTGCAAAGAGCCTTTTCCATTGGCCAGTCTGTGATGAAGTGTTGACTCAAAATACCTTAATGTCCTCTAAAGGTCAGGAAGAAAATATTTTCGCCAAAAAGAACTATGAGAAGTACCTGTCGGCACTGAGAAACTCTGGCCTTGTGTCTGTGGAAGAAAAGGCCCAGGCTGGTGCTGGAGACCCCTCTGCAGGAGTTGAAGCTGGCGTTGGAGCACTTGGCTTACTGGGTAAGTATTCGATCGCTTTCTACGCTTTTGAGGTAGTCCCTGCGGAATTGTTATTTTGCATTGACTCATTCCTTGGTGTTTGATCTAGTGAAAAGTAGATGGTGCTTTTGATTTTTCCAATGTTTTGTCATCAGGAGCCACTGCACCAGCCAGCCCCGATGAGTCCAGTAAAGAGGTAGGTAGTAATAGCGTGTATTGCAAACTTAGAATGATATTATCCCTGTATTGTACGTATACTTCCTCTAAGGTCTGACCTTTTATGATTTTCATTCTTTGAATCTATGGTTCAAGCTGCTTTAATATGTTCTCTTTGTGAAGGAGGACCAGGATGGGGGACAGTCTGTTGGACAGAGAAAAAGGGTAAAGCTGAGTGGCACTACCAAAGGTGATTTCATTACATCATATTGAATTGACTTATGTCTTGTGTACCATAAAAAAGCAAACACTTGTATTTTTCAGTTTTAATTATGATTTCACATTTTCAGATCCATCTATTATGGATTCATTGAAACACAAATGCTTTTTGGAGGAGTTACTGTTTTGGACGATAAAATATGAATTTCCTCAGAAGATGGTTACATTCTTATTAAACATGTTGCCAGATCAGGACTACAAGGTAAGCTTTTTTTACTTCTGTCCATTGTGTTTTTTTCTGTCTTGGAGGAAAAAAAACAAATCCATTTGGTTGGAAATGCTTTTTGTTTTACCGTGTGGTTATTTCTCTCTCAACCTAGAAATAGTCAGTCACTTGTTCAAGACACCCGTTGAACTATTTCCTTTCCCTTGTAGATCACGTTTACAAAAACATTCGTTCAACATTATGCATTTATTATGAAAACCCTGATGAAAAGCCATGAGTCCGATACCATGTCCAACCGAATCGTACATATCAGCGTGCAGCTGTTCAGCAACGAGGAGCTGGCACGACACGTGACTGAGGAGTGTCAGCTGCTGGACATCATGGTCACCGTCCTCCTTTACATGATGGAGAGTTGCCTTATTAAAAGTGAACTTCAAGGTGAGTTACATTTGAATGACTCGGCCAGGTATTCCGGTATTCTCGAGTTGACCAGAATGGTTTTGAATGATGTGACGTGTAGTTTTGTCTTTCATTTAAACTATCAGGTCGTGCTTCATAAAATCAGTGGCTGTAAGATGGTTCTGTTAGATATATTAGAGATATTTTCTCTTGACATTTTTTCCCGGGTTCATGAGCATGTTTATCACTGCCTGGGCCTTTCCTTTCAGATGAAGAGAACAGTTGCCATGTTGTGGTGAACTGCGGCGAGGCTCTGCTGAAGAACAACACTTACTGGCCTTTAGTTAGTGATTTTATCAACATTCTCTCTCACCAAAGTGTTGCAAAGAAATTCTTAGAGGACCATTCACTGCTCATGCTGTGGATGAGCTTTGTGTCATTTTTTCAAGGTAATGCATTTGTCTTTTTTTATTATGATGGTAGTGATTTTTAGGATGAGTGTTTCAGTATTGCACCTGTGTCACTTTAAGGACTTCTTAGCTTTTGTCTGTCCAGGGAGTTTTCGGCTCCTGTTTGTCCTGCGTGGGTGTGTCATTATGTGAGCTTGGCGCATTGTCATCTGTAGTCTGCGGTTTCCCGCTTAGTCATGTGGGGACATTTGTCTCCCATTTGCCTTGGGATTGGGATCCCTTGCCATTTGGGATATTTGTATTGTGACATGGTCTATGGAAGGGAAAGTTTTATATTTATATTTATATTTATACTATTTACTTAGTCTCAGACATGAACAACACAAACGTCCCATTTCAATTGAAATACATAGGTGGTCCTCTCAGTTTTTCCGTAGAATAATTTGTCACATTAAGGGAAATTTAACTTTGCCCATATTTAGAGTTGAACTGATAAAAAAAAAATGTTTTTCACTGAATTACAGTTCATGCAGAAGTATATTTGCCATGAGTGTACTCCACCCCACATGACTAAAAATAACTCTGCCCCTTTTATACTCCAGGCAGGAGTATCCGCTTACTGAGTCTAGGTGCAGACTGACACGCATTGTATGCATGCAGACACCCCTGTCCTCACTTAGCCCAGATTCCCCTTGTTTCACAGATTAACCTAGCTCTTAACGTGCGCTTTTTGGCAGGCGTACACAAACTTTGCATAAGATGTGTCAAAGCTATATATGTCTGTGGAACACTACCTTGTGACCCCTTTTAATATGTGCAATCTCTTTCCTCCAAAACCTTTGCCTTGTTCACTAGGGATGAACTTGAATAAGCGTGAGCTGAATGAGCATGTGGAGTTTGAATCCCAGACTTACTACGCTGCATTTGCTGCAGAGCTAGAGGCCTGTGCACAGCCCATGTGGGGTCTCCTAACACACTGCAAAGTTAAAGTAAGCCCACTCTCTCTCACAAGTGCGCGCACACACACACATGGTTTCTGACCTTGTGTTATAACTAATACAAAGCACTGTCATCACAACATGTCCTACTCTATTAATCGTTATAGGAGACGCAGGAATACACCAAGACTGTGGTGCGCTACTGCTTAGAGACCCTGCGGATCTGGTTTGATTCTATTGGCTTTGTTGACGAGGTAACCTTTGGTCTCAATTGCTCTGGTCCTGCGGTAGTTGTTCTACATACATATAACTATACCTACTGTATGCCTTGTGTATTTCACTGGTCGTGTTTCTGTTTAAGCCGGCACCCAATCAAGTGACGTTTCACCTGCCACTGCATCGCTATTACGCCATGTTCCTGAGCAAGGTATGTGTCCTGGAACGCCGAAATCCCCTGTATGTTCTAGTAAAAATAAACATGTTTACATACAGTCGAGAAGTTATATTTATTTCTTCAGAGCAATTCTATATTTATTTATTTATTGCCTACCTAGTGTGTTTAAAGTTCAACCAGGTGCTGATGCTTAAGGTGTAGAGGGTTGCCTATTCCACAAGATGGTGCAGAGGGAATCCCAAGGGTAATTAGTGGCTGAGGTCTTTGTTTGCAGGCTGTGAGGTGCCAGGGTTTAGATTTGGACAGTCTCCTCCCAGACCAAGAGATGCTGATGAAGATCATGGTTCATCCGCTCCAGATTCAGGTATGACGCCGCAATGCAACGAGGCCGGTTCTGAGGTGAAAAACGTACCTCTTATACGGAAAGTCAGTCCTTCTCCTTGGCATGTAGACCAGACGTACCATTTCGTCCCTGCACCGTGTGTCCACAGTTTTTTGTGTGTGGAGTTGTGTTTGATTTGGCCTTTGTCTCGATCCAGGCGAGCCTGTCGGAGATTCACAGTAACATGTGGGTCAGGAACGGTCTTCAAATTAAAGGACAGGCCATGACCTACGTGCAGTCTCACTTCTGCAACTCCATGATAGACCCCGACATCTATCTGCTTCAGGTAACAGCCACAAGCCTTACTGGACTGACCTGTTCACCCATGAGGTCGTTATGACATCGACTTGCAGTCAAAGACATGGGCAGTTGACGAGGATGCGAGCGGTGATTGTTACCCTAATCTTGTGCCTCCCCTGAATGTCCGCAGGTCTGCGCGTCGCGTCTTGATCCCGACTACTTCATCTCATCTGTGTTTGAGAGGTAAGGTCACAGCCTAAGATACTCTCGGTCTTTGTACTGCTAACACGATCGTCCGAGGACACGCTGACTTCATGACCTGCAGAATGACATGAGCACGGTGTCTATGACCCACAGGTTTAAAGTGGTCGACCTGTTGACCATGGCATCGATGCATCAAAATGGGCTTTTGGACTCGGAGCAGGAGAGGCCCATGCTTGAAGGAGCGCTGACCTTCCTGGTTATACTCTCCAGTCTTCGCATTCACCTGGGTAAGTTTTTTCCTCTTATTTTTTTTCAGCAAAAAAAGTTAAGCCTCTGCATTTATGACCTTGTGTATTGAGAAATGTATTCTCCCCTTGTTCCTTGAATGGGCATCAGCAAAAATGAACATAGTACTCTCTGTGCTGCATGCTACTGCTAAAACCCACATTTATAGATTCTTAATTGATGTAAGAACAAAGCTTTGTATGTATGTAATAGCATAACCTTGAAACGTTGTAGCCCGTGAGAAATATAAGCGCTAACCACGTTTACCTCCATTACACCTTGCTGTGTCTCTCTGTCTCCCTCTCAGGGATGGCAGACGACGAGATCCTCCGAGCAGAGATGGTGTCCCAGCTGTGCATGAACGACCGCACGCACAGCTCACTGCTAGACCTCGTATCCTTCCACATCCATTGGTCTGTCATCACTGCTTCTATGGAGAGCTTCCAATGGTTGGCAACAGGCTACCGTTTTGACTCTGTGCCCCAGGTCCCAGATTAATCTTTTTCTTAAGGACCGGCTGTTCAGATTCCGGAGAACCCCAACCCCAAGAGTGGTATTGTTCCGGGGAGCTGTAGCTTTGAGGAGATGCTTTCCGCTGTGGCGGACTTCAAAGCCCCCGTGTTTGAGCCTGGAGGTTCCATGCAGCAAGGGATGTACACCCCCAAAGGTAAGGAAGCGGCCGTCTCTAAATAAGGTCCTCTGGCTAGCTGTTTACCCTTCTCCTGCACACACTTTTTAACATCTGTACTATACCAACCACAAAAGGAGCGGAGTCCTTTATATATCCATGCTGTCTGCCTGTGTGCACTGCTCCAGTCTCCCAGAAGGTGGCACTCTATCCCCACTATAATGGCCGCTCATTTTACATGCGGCGATAGAATCCTTGATAATTGAGCAGGAGACTGACCTTCATAGGCTTGTCTTCTGTGGATGGCAACATTAATGACCTTGTCATATCTGAAACATTGATGTCCTTCTGTGAGTTTCATGAGGGACCTTTTAGAACTCCTACTGCAAATACCAAACAGAAATTAGGAGTTCTCTTGATTGTAGAGCATTTAACACTAGAACTGTAGAAAAATCTGATCATGATATGGTGATTGATTACGGGCACTTTCTGATAATGTTTGTTATTTCTACCTTCTATAGAGAGAGCCCAAGCAGTGAGCATTATCTTTCCCTAATGGGGTTGGGCTGCATTGAGGCGCGAAGAAAGTGCAGTTACGTTCTTTAATTGCTTGAAGGCTGCAGAATTAGGTCTGATTTATTTGGACCCCATAAGCCACTAGGTGGCAGCCTAAGACCACAAAAAGATACACGGTGCTCTCTGCTCTCCTGTGAATGGAAAACTGTACGAAGTGTTTTGAAACAAATACGTTTTATTTTCCCCTGCAGCAGAGGTGTGGGAGAATGAATTTGACCCCATAATGGTGGTCCTCCGTACAGTGTACCGTCGTGATGTCCAGTCAGCGATGGACAGATACTCAGCCTTGTAAGTGAACTTGCTGTTGTATCACTGGCCAATATCGGTGACACAGTCCTTATTAGAAAACAGGTATTTATCTTCGATCTGTCAAGCCGTGTTTAATCTAACAATGTTAAGCACCTTCTCCCTGTGTTGAGTAGGAGAACGTGCCCGGCCTAGCAGAGACCGTGCCCTTCCTCTAGTCACCTCTGCTGGGGGGGAGGGGGGTGGGGGGGGGTCAGTGTTTCTCCTGCAGAGAAAGGATGAGAAGGGCTGGGTCTGCACAGTGATAAGGCCACTTCCAATTAGTTGTCTGTCCAGCCGAATCAATAGTTGAAGCCCGACCTTAATAGAACGGAGGAAAGCCTTCCATGTTAGACTTCAGGTGGGAACCTTCGGAAGACAAATGTGTCAGGAGGGGTGAGGCAGATAGCGGGAGGTTAATGCCTTGAAGATCCTCGGAAGATGTGAAGGGGCACTATCTACAAACTAAAGCGTGCTTCCCTTCGCCCTCGTCTTTGTTTTGAATGGCGGCGACGATTGCGTGATTGACTTGATGCGCTTTTCCTCAATGTGTGTAATTACGTTACCGCTTGCACTCACGTGAGGTCATCCCATCCTCGAGGAGCAGCATATTAGGGTTATCAAAACTCGATTTCTTCAGACTGATGTTTCTCCTTGAAAACATAGGGAGACACTCCCACCTCCCTCCTCTCTCTTAACATAACGCCATCAGGCTTGTGTAGCTCGTTCACACTGTTTGAATATGATGGATTGCCTGTCAGGCCAGCCTCGTTTTATAGAGCCCTGATCCTTTCATCGCTAATAGAGTGAGCCGCGGCTCGGCTGCCTATCAGCAGGTCTGCTTCACGGAATGAGAGCCTTTCGTGCTCCGAAACGTTATCGGCCAATGATTATTCATTGTCCTATTATCGCACACGTATGTGCAATATTGATTCGGTCGGTACCGTAATACAACCGTTAGATTGCCTTTTGTAATGCCTGTAGAGGGATTCGGATGACGAATGTGTGCGGTTCTTTGTTCAGGAATGTTTTTTTTATAAGTCATTGTCATATTTCTTTCAGTCTAAAACAGGCTGGGATGCACACAGGCAACCCGTGGCCCCCGTACAAGGAGAGAACTCCCTTGCACCCCTGTTACAGAGGCCTCGTCAAACTCCTGCACTGCAAGACCTTGCACATTGTCATCTTCACGCTGCTTTACAAGGTTAGCTTGTATTAACGGATTAACTGTGTTGATAAAGCTCCACAAATGACACTGGCTCAATCCATGGCTGATTGGCACAATCAATATGGCACTGTAAACTTTATTTATTTATTTTTGTGATTCATATATTCTGTCTTTTAACAGGACATTGTTGGAAAAGTTGGTTAACCCTGTATACATAAAGAATCCCTTTCTGACCAATCTTGTATTTTGTCCTCTAGATCTGGATGGACCATCCGAACATGTCGGAACATGTACTGTGCATGGTGCTGTACCTGATCGAGCTGGGCTTAGACAACCAGGCACAGGACGACAAGGAGGAAGAGGTACCGCTTAGGACCTTCAACCGCCTTTGGCTCTTTGTTTTGAAACACCTCCGCCTCCGTACTCTGGGGTTGCGGCTTATATAGCGAGTGTGCCTTTCCGCTTCCACTTGGACCAGGACTAACAATGTCTGCCTCTTCTTCTGCTTCTCCCGCCCTGGACCAGGAGCCGTGCATCGAGGAGCACTGCCACGACAGCTGGTTCCCCGGCACCAGCCTGCTGTCCAACCTGCACCACGTCATCAACTTTGTGAGGGTGCGTGTGCCCGAGACGGCCCCCGAGGTGAAGAGAGAGCCCCCTCCCAGCACCAGCTCTGAGGCCTCCAGCTTTGGCCAGGTCAGAGACGAGTCCGCCATAAGCCCATGTGTCTGTGAGCTGCGGGCGCGAAGGACAAGCATTTTAGTCGTGTGCCTTTTTCGATTCAGTCGATTGCCTTCAGGGCAGAGAAGTGCGTTCTTTTTCTTTGTGTCAAGTTGTTCTTTGTTGTTTTATTTGCTCTTATTCGCTTATGCTTTTAGTTTATTCTTTTCATTGTAGTTGTGTAATTTTGTCACACTTGCTCCACAGACTTCCCGGAGTCTTTCAGGGAATTGGAGAGAGGTAGCTGTGTGCATCCCTCGTTCCATCTTACTTTCTCCCCGATTGCACCCGCTGGCAGCCCATCCTCTGTTCCAACGGTCCCATAGTTTATGCCTGCCTGGTGCATCGGTGTCACGAATGTGCTTCTGTGTTCTGTGAAATGTAACCAGCTGGGGGAAAAAAAGAAGTGTGCGGTTGGTCTGCCTTTTTGGAGTGCTGTCTCGGCATGTGCTCTGTCTGGTGGCTTCTCCCTGTCGACTGCTGAAACTAATTAAGTGTATAATGCGGGTGTGTGGGTAAAAGGCTTTTTAACTGCCTGTCAGTGTGATTGATTTGTACCCAACTGGGCCGTATGATGTATGTTTATTTAACTACGCCCAGGTCCCGTTGTCAGGTCGGTTCGCGGCAATCCTTCAAAAAAAGTGATTTTCCCCCTTTTTTTTTCTCTCTGCCCGTTAGGAATATGGGCTTGTATTTCAAGACAGGTGGTTTCGAAACGTCAGCTGAAAATGGTGGAATGGATATTTAATTTGACTTTGAAATGCGTGCCTTGGACGTTTTCTCATAAAAGTGTGGCTCCCCCCCGAGTCCATCACACTTTCAGTGATGTTGTTACTTGAGTTGCCAAAGGAGTGCCGTTTCACTCTAATTGTTTATGCTAAAGACGAACTGACTTTCAGCCTGCACTTTGTTAAAGGCCGTTTGAATAATTTTCCTTCAGTCGGCGGATGCATGTTTGACAGATTTTGGTTTTCTGGTGGTACTACCTATCTACCCTCTCGAGTGCAAAGTCAGAACTGCTGTTTGTGCACCGGTGCGTGTAGTCCTGTGGTGACCGTGAATCGTTTCCCTGTGACCTGACACGGCTCTCCCCCTCACCCTGTGCTCCGGCAGAACCTCCGGGAGGCGCAGGTGTTCAGCCTGGTGGCGGAGCGGCGCCGGAAGTTTCAGGAAATCATTAACCGGAGCACCAGCGAGGCCAACCAGGTGGTGCGGCCCAAGAGCTCGTCCACTCGCTGGGTTCCGCCTGGCACGCCGCCGCAGCTGGTGACGGAGATCCTGGAGATCCGGGAGAGCATGCTTTCTCTGCTCATCAAGCTGCACCAGAAGCTGTCGGCCAAGCAGAACTCCCTGTCGCCCACCTGGCTGGAGGACATGGACACCACGCGCCACGCCCACGGCGACGGCATCACCGCCATCGAGCGCATCCTCACCAAGGCGGCGGCGCGCAGCCGTCACAGCAAACGCTGCATCCAGGAGATCTGCGGCAAGGTGTGCCCGCCTGTGCCCCCCAAGAAGAACAGCCCCGCCGATAAGAAGACCATGGACAAGGACGAGAGGTAGGACACGCTCTCGTTACCACGGCGACGGGGGCACTGAGCGCTGCTAACGGCGTCTCGCTAACACTTTTGTTTTTTATGATGCGTTTTGTCATAGCCTGTCTAATAGCAACTGTCATTCACAATATTCCTATGCCAGTGGTGATCCTACCACAACTATAGTCGTATGAGATAATCAACAGCACTTGGGATCTCCACTCAGGAACACTTATTTGTCAAAGTGCCGCAGCAGAGTATGACGAATCGCATTCCCCTTTCACCACATCCTCCCTCCTCCCCTCGCTCTCCTCCTATTGATTGTCGATGTGAGAGGAAGATGAATCCGGTGGGATCTGGCGTCTCTCCCACTCCCCGGCTCTGTCCCTTTTCTCATTCCCCCCTCCACCCAGTCACGATGAGGATGGAGCGATCCGGTAAGCGCATCGTGATGACCTATTTAGGGAGCTGACTCCAAAGCACCGACAGAAACAAAGGTAGCAAGGCCCCGGCCAGCGAGAATCCCCGTAACTGCAACTGTTGCCAAGGCGACGGCAAGACGGCCGCGCAGCCCATGACGGGCTGGCGGGCCCGCGCTGGCGTGCCACCCGTTTCTCAGGCGGGCTGTCGGCTGCCCCTGAAGCTGTCAGTGGGAGTTACTGAGCCGTGGCCCTCCTGTCACCATTTGTTTATGTCCTCTTATTAGGGCTCTCAATTTACAGTCAGGTCCCCCACCCTGACAGTCCCTCCAGGTCCCTCGGCCCACCCGCCTGCCTCTCACTTTTGGCAGCTAAGCCCCCCCTCCACCCCCATGTCCTGCTCCGACACAACAGTTAACCTTGAGGAAGTCGGACACTTTGCATGTAACGCTTTTCAGGACTACGTAGAAAGTCTCCAATCCGCGGCATGCTCTTGGTTTTTCAGGCACGTTCATTATGTGGTGTTGTGATGCACTTGTGGGGGGGAGTAAGGAGGGGGGGGGGGGGGGGGGGCGCTAATTGATGCTCATTTAGAACAGAGCCACTT
>JAVQJS010049338.1:0-10832 GCA_036024795.1 Galaxias rostratus | reverse complement strand
GCGAGAGAGTGCGTGCGAGAGAGCGCGCGTGAGAGAGAGAGAGAGAGAGAGAGAGAGAGAGAGAGAGAGAGAGAGAGAGAGAGAGAGAGAGAGAGTGAGAGAGTGAGGGAGCAGGCATTTAAAAAAAAAACGTAAAGAAAGTTTGGTTTTGCTAAGCAAACTGAAAGGGGGGACACTTACGATTGATTTCCTTTATGAACATAAGAAATACTGGAGAAGCAGAGGCAAAGCATTCAGGTGTGATTTGTTGGCAGATGGAGAGGAGGGAGGCCAAGGTGTGTGTGCTCACCAAGGAGCTAGCTGAGAGCCAGCAGCAGTGTGAGGACGCCCGGCGAGAGGTACGCACCAAACCTTCGCTTCAACTATTCTCAGACACACACCTTCCTGCACCACTCCCCTCTTCTGGTGTGTGTGTGTGTGTGTGTCTGTGTGTGTGTGTGTCTGTGCGTGTGTGTGTGTGTGTGTGCGCGCAGTTGCACGGTAGACAGACCGCCCTGGAGAAACTGCAGCAGGAGGTGAATCACGTCCGAGCCAAGATGGAGGAGCAGGTCAAAGAGCGCCTGGGCTTGAGTCAAGGCCGAGACAAGCTGGAGGCGGACCTGGCCCTCACCAGCGAGAAGCACCGCACCGCTCAGCTGGAGGTGTGTGTGTGTTAGTCGATGGCTTCTGCCGTCACTCTGGATAGCCGCGTGTCTTTTTCTCTGATCCCTGGTATTGTACATGCAGGTGAGCACCAGAGACCAGGCCGTTTTACATCTGACAGCCCAACTGAGAGCTTCCCAACAGAAGCACCAGGGGGCGCTGGAGGAGGTGTGTGTGCATCTGCTTAGGGTGATCCATAAGCACACGTGGGTGTATACGTGTGTGTGTGTGTGTGTGTGTGTGTGTGTGTGTGTGTGTGTGTGTGTGTGTGTGTGTGTTTATACCGCCTTTCCCTTGTTTCAGATTTTTTTTCTTCTGCCTGTCAGTTGGCCACGATGGAGGAGGAGGTCAGACGTCTGAACCAAAAGGTGAAAGGTCACCACGACGAGGCAGCCCAGTTGAGGGAGCGGGTCAGGGAAGGGGAGCAGCTCAGGGACCAGGGAGAGATGCAGCAACAGCAGCTCCACAGCCAACTCCTCATTGGACAAGAGCAGGTACATAATGTAGGAGCTCCAACACCTGCAGACAAACATGCAGAACCACACACACACACACACACACACGCTCACGCACACACACTCATTAATCCTTTCTATATCTTCTCCAGATAAGGTCCCAGGCTGAGTCCATTAAGCAGCTGAACTCTGACCTGGAAACAATTAAGCAGACTCACAAGGCTGACAAGGAACGCTGGACCCAAAAGAACTTCCTGCTCCACAGCCAATTAAAGCAAGCCAACGAAGAGCTTGCCCAATCCCAGGCCAAGACTCGGGAGCAGGGGTCGGAGGTCACACAGCTCAAGGTGATGCTGGGCCAGGCCGGGGGCAGACTGCAGCAAGCCATTGAGAAGGTGAGCGGGAATCTTTGTTTGTGTGTGTGTGTGCGTGCGTGCGTGTGCGTGTGTGCGTCCCTGCGTGCGTGCGTGTGCGCCTAGGCATGAACAACCGGGAGGTCCTGGAGCAGGTGGACCGAGGCTACAGGATGCCGTGCCCCCAGGACTGCCCCAGCTCCCTGCACGACCTGATGGTGCAGTGCTGGAAGAAGGATGCCGAGGAGAGACCAACCTTCGAGTACCTGCAGGCCTTCCTGGAAGACTACTTCACAGCCACCGAGCCTCAATACCAGCCGGGAGACAACCTCTAAACAGGGCCGGGCCGGTTCGTTTTTATGGACTGGTACAGCACTGGCTGTCCGTAGACTGGACCCCTCCCAGTTAGACTTTTAAGGGACCTTTAAAATGTCTTCAAATGCAACCGAGCCTTTTTTCTTCTGGGTCCAAGCGTTCCACCACACGCTCCGTGGCCAACACTGAGATAGACTGTGCAACAATGTGAATAATAAATGTGTGTGAGGTGATTGATCGACTGACAGAAATAGGGGTGAAGTCAGTTCAGCGGAAGAGACGGGGTCATGGTTTGGTGACGACGCAGTGAAGTGATGCCTGTATTCCATGTAAATAAGAAACGCTTGTTTTGTTTACTTGCTTCTGTTTTTGCTTTTGATTTATTTTTATCCTGCACAAAAATATCGTATGATTATAATAAGAATAATGAATAAAGTGAGCCTGAATGCTGGGCACCACCAATCCGAAAGTGTATTGTACCTATGATGTTATTTTTTAGAAATTGCCTCAAACGGTCCTATATATTTTTTCTTTTTCCAGTTATGATCATACGATCATGTACATACAGAAAGGTATTCATAGATCACCGTCTACATGTATTATATCCTCATTTGAACAGATCAGAGTCTGCTAGAAGCTTCCAAAAAGCAAGACACACTCTTTGCATTTCTATTTTGCACTGCTTTCCATTCAATCATAATAAATTTTACTTTATTGTCACTGATCCCACGCAAACCGCTTTGTCCTCAAAATAATAGTTGTTAGGCTAATAGGCCGCAACAGTGTTATTTTACAAACAAAAATGCTACATTTTGGAATTACAGAAAAATGTTTAAGAATATTTATTAACATATCTCTTCCGGCTCACAGGTTTTTAAGAATGAAGGTAATAATTGGAAAAGGTTTTATTATTCCAAAACAGGTATTTTTTTGGCTTCTATTAATGGATGAGCAGTTTTTAGTTAAGAAGAGAAAAATATGTATTTATGTCTTATTTTTAACTCAGTACAGTCTTAATTTTTCCCGGTCATTCCTAGACACCTAACAGCCCATTGGTTTCTGTGACCAGTGTGCAGTGATGTTCAGAGAAGGCATTGTGAGGTCTCTATCCCACTCTGCATCTGTGGGTTCCCATGTGCACCTCAGTAATCACGTTTCAATAACAGCCACTATGGGATGCACACATAGTACTGGCAATCAGCTCCTCAGCTCTCCGTAAAGACATTTTCATTTTGAAACGATGTTCAAAATTGTGTGTGTGTTCAACTGATGTAAACATTTATTCTATGTCATGAATCTCCAGCTTCCATCTAATGTTAGATTTCAAATGAAAGTGATTGGTCCTCAAAGACTTGGTTGTGGCATATGTCCAGGGGACACGGGTAAGCTATGAGGAAGGGCTTGACCTAGTTTGTCTTCTGTAGTATTTGTTCATAATGGTGAGGCTGGAAATATGCTAATCTCTTTTTTTTTTTTTTTATAGTACAGCTAAATGGTCCAAAAGTGTCAGTAACTAAACTTTTCTTTCTTCATTGCATTTTTTTTGACATTACCCCTTTTTTCGTTATGTGACTTGGCATTTGTAATTCAAAATGAACAATAAACATTTTACACTCTTAATAAGGCATATGTTTTCTCAGTCGCTCAATGAATTGTCTCTTCGTAACATTGTTCTCTCGCATAGAAGTGGATGTGTTGATATAACAAAGCGGTGCTGAAAGCAGGTCGCTGAACCGCAGCGGCCACACTGTGAGGTGTCACGCGGGCACAGCGAGGTCCAGAGTTTCACCGATGGAGCTGCTAAAAGGCTGTTAGGAGAACGTGGACACACCCACACAGAGACAGAGGACTGGTGCCAGGTAGGCACAGAGACACACCACAGTCTGCCACACCATGCAGCTCAGTAACTAAGTATTTACGCCTCCACACCTTCTGTAGTGAGCTGCATCTATCCAGTATGGTTACAGGACAGGTTGTGGTTAGGAAAAAGTGTCAACAAGGTTCACAGCCCCAAGGTTTTAATTAAAGCATGGCACTGCTCTTCATATTTATCGTTTTTTGCTTATGTAAGTCACAGAGGAATACTGTTTGTGAATTTTACCCTCATGCATAAATTGTAAAAAGAACATCATGGCACACATGAACCCGAATGAAAAGTTATCCAGTTCATCAACAAAAGTACTTTTGATTTTTTTTTTGGGGGGGGTCAAATATGCCAGTAGAGGGATCCTCTGGTGGGTGTCCAAGGACAACAAAGAGCCACGCAAAGTTCAAATCAACTAAACGACCCATACTTCCATGAAACGGCCTCTCCACTGACACACATTAGGTGCTAATCAATAGGCTGTGTAATCTGCGGCGCGTTTCCACAGCACTCTCCCGTCTGCCTCCGGTATCGCCTCTCTAGTCACGCAGATCCATAGCCATAGAAGTGCTCAGTCACTTTGCTCGGGGCCAGCGTCTGGCTACCTGTACCTATCAGGTGACATGCCTTCTAAAGCAGGGCAGTCCTGGCCCTCCCTCCTTCAGTAGATCACTGGCCACGGGAGAGAGAGAGGAAGACCCTGAGACACCTCGGAGTTTGTGCAGCTAGCTCGAACAAACCTCCTCCATCCCATCACCTTCTGAAACAAGACAGCTCAGGCAGTGGTGGATCTTTCACTCGCTGGTGTGCATGTCCCTCTGAGTAAGTCACTGCTGCAAAAACGGATTTAAGAAATAATTGTAACATGAATAAATAAGGTGAATAAATATGTGAATATACTTCATACTTTAAAACATTTGTCCCAGTACTTTTAAACAACATATGTTTTAGTCACTGACAGGGTGGGTAATGTTTGTTCTTTTACAAATCCACATCTTTGTATTGAGAGCAGAATTGAACATGGGAGCATTCGTGTAAAAAAAATAGAAATTCTATTTTCATGTCAGCTTTGATATGATGTAAATAAAGCCGAAGTATGTGTTTTTCCAGATAAGAAATATTTACAAATAAACATACAGACAACGTATTTATTTGATCAGTGTAACAAATTGAAGCATCCATATTTCAGTCAATTAACAGTTACGGTATTTGGAAGAAGACATTGGGACTTTGAGTGTGGCAAGGTTGTACAGGAGCGTTCAGTTGGTTATGATTGCTTTTTTGTCATGGGCACATGTCTGAGGCAAATATGATACAGTATTTCTACAACACTTTGCTCATTTAATAACAAGAACTTTATGAAAAAATGTCAGGTCAACATTTTGAAAGAGTAGAGACTTTAATGTGAGGGTCTAAAAATGAAAATGGGATTTTATTTCCCTGTAATTTTCCAGCTTGATGTTCCAGACTCATATTCATCCCAAAATAATATAAAGTATTTCTGATACAGTATGTGACCCCACAGAATTGTACACTGCACTGTCTATATGTCTTGTCCCTGTATATATTCACATGCCCTATAATGCTCCCTAATGGATTTATTGCAGGCATTACCATGTCAACTCTGGCCTGATGTTCAGGAGCAAACAATGGACGAAGCAAATGCACATGTATTCAAGATTGTTCAGAAAGTCTACTACCCACTTTTGTGTGCAATGGGTATTCCAGGTTAGCCTGATCTAGTTTTCTTTTACTGATGAATTGAAAAACGATTAGAACACATTTTTGTTTGTTTACATGTTTATTCTTTTCCCAACACCCTCAGCCAATCTTTTTACGTTCTACATGATCTGCTTCCGTAAGTGTGGGATGTCTGAGACGGCCATTGTCTACTTAAGCTGCCTGACCATCGTGGACTTCTTCTATGTGGTGTGGGTGATCCTGCTTGACCTGACATTTACCTTCTGGCAGTGGCGGCCATTTTGGCACTCCAACCCATGGTGTGGCATCATGGGCTTCCTGCAATACGGCTCCCTCTACAGCTCCTCCTGGATCGTGGTGGTGTTCACTATTGAGCGCTATCTGGTGCTCAGCAGCACGGCGGCCAAACGGCACTTTGCCCAGGCCAGGGTGACCCGACTGACCTGCGTGGGCATCATCCTGGCGTCCCACCTGGCCTCCATTCCTATGGCCTGGATTAACTCCGTCACCCCAGTCGACTCCACTGTGGGAGGGCAGACCACCACCAGGTGTCGCTACTCAGACACCACCTATTCTACCGTGCTGGTGTGGATCACCACCTTCCTCTCCGGCGGCATCCCCATCGTCCTGGTCATCATCTTCAACTCACTCATCGCCCACCACCTGAGCCATGCCAGCCAGCTGTTCACCAAGGAGGAGCAACGGGTCATGAAGGGCCGCAGCACCCGGGGCATGGTGAGGAGGACCCTTCTGCTGCTGGGCACCGTGTCCGTAGCGTTCGTGGTGCTCAGCCTGCCACGCTTCGTCACCTACTGCATCCTGCGCACCGAGTACAACAACAACACCTTCGACAGGAACGACTACAGTCTGCCCATCAACGTGGCCAGCGACCTGGCTAACATGCTGCAGAACCTCAACTCCACCACCAACTTCCTGCTCTACTGCATGGTGAGCCGGCGCTTCCGTCAGGAGCTGTTGCTGGTGCTGAGCTGCAAAGCCAAAGCCCAAGAGCTTGGCTCTTTCCTCACCCTGACCACCATGAAAGTGTTCACTGTGATGGACCACAAGGCCCCAGCGGGCCAAGACCCTGTCACTGTGGTCCTTACAAACCTCAAGAAGAATAAAAGCGGAGGAGAAGAGGCAAAATAAAGAAAGGGAGACCCCACTGTCACTCTACAAGAGACTAAAGTTAACTTGAAGTTAACACTGGAATAAAGTTTAGATTTTTTTTGTACATTTAAAAAAGCAACACCCAAGTATTAACTCAGAGAAATGTGTCAATACAGTTTATGAAAACATATGAATGGTGCAACCATACTTGAAACTTCATAATTTTTTGTAGGAATATCAATATGTGTCTTATTTGGTATTATGGAACAACATAACATCTAGTACATATTTTAAGCCTTTTTAATGATCCAAAATGGGGATTTATTTTAAATGTGTGTTTCTTTAATTGTACCATTACATTTACAGCACTTTCACCTACTGACATTTGTGCCATTAAATTACAGGACCTTTTTAAATGACAGGATTCAATTTGACTGGCTGCAACATTCCTGTTTTGTTTGAACTATGGCCTGATTGGTAGACTAAATTCCTAGTCCCACATTATTTGCATATTTGGTACAAGGTACTTTCCTGCTACGAATGCTCTTCCGCAAGAAAGGAATAGTGGGAATGTCACTTCTTTGTCTCGTAACAGACAGTAGTTGATTTCAGCAACAGGTAGGTCTGCAAATAGGTAGGTGTTTATCAAACAGATTGGAGTTGATCATGTGTGGTTTTATTGTCTTTAACTGAACGACTTCAGAATGACATTTCATTTAGGTTATTTAGTAACCCTGAAAGAACAGACTGCAAGGACTTGTTTTGATAAAAGAAAAAACTGTAATTTGACACTCACTCACAGTAATAGGTAAACTCAAGCTTCGTGGACATGTTTAATCTGAATAGCATAACATTGGTTGAAGTTTAAAGATAGCATATGTCCTTTCATTTTTATATCTCTTTTTAGCTTCCTGGTTGATGAAATTTGTCTGAGGAAAACGATGGACTCTTTCACAGGTGACAGCAATATGTTTGCGCCAGTAACAAGCACACCCTTTCACAGTCTGTGTCACCTCTGTATGCTCTAGCTCGGTAAGAACCTGTTCTTTGTGTTTCTTTCAGGATCATGTCCTCATAGAAGCATTCCAATTGAGACAGATGAGTCCATGACAACATCCAGCCTAGACCTGGCCATGGCGTCTTCCTGCCATGAGTGCTCTGGAAACGTGAGGACAAGAGAGGAGCCCCACACCCACGACCTTGACAAGGGAGCACAAGGGAATGGAGTCAATCCAGATTATAGCTTTGAGGACTACTGGAGAACCCCGCCACAGGAGGACCAAGGCCAGCTTCGGTTTGATCCCCGTCCTTACCAACCTGGACCAGACCACCCTGGCCTGATCAAAAGCAATTCCGACATTGACCCGATGACACAGGCAAGCCGAGAGGGAGCTATGTATGTGGACCAGTCAGGGGTGGACCGTAGGCAAGCAGAGGGGTTTGCTTGTGGTTCCTCGATAGCGGCACAGAGCTTCGCAGAAAGGTCAGAATCTTTGGAGCGCCCTCTGCCACTGGTGTCGTACGTTGATGGCACCTGCCGGGACCTACGGCACCCCGCGGCACACATGCCTCAGCAATGTAAGTGCCATGTTTGTAGTGACCCTAGAACGATGAGGTTATTTAACACGTTTTCTAATGAATGGAGAGTCTGTAATGCTGTTGCATTTGCCGCAACGTAATTATCGTATCTTAGCGTAATCATCTTAGGGTAAATTCCGTTTAGTGTTTATTATATAGCATAATGTGCCGCTTGGATTGAGACTGTTGATTTTGAGTAGGCCTGTTGGTGCCCCTTAACAGACGGTGCTCCCGGCCAAATCAGGTGTCCCAGACTGTGCACGTTCCGTCAACCACAAATTTGTAACCCACATTATCACCATGAACCACAGCCACAGCGCCAACACAACCCGGCACACTGGTATGCCAAATTCTTCCATCTAAGAATATGATCAAAATTGTAACGATGTTACACAGGCGTAAATTGAAATGAAACTCAAATGTGCCACACGCTAAAGAATAAATCTAAGTAATGATGTATCATAAAGAAAGAGTGGTGACGAGTAAAAACGATAAATGACCTTATTTCCTTTTGCAGGGTTTCGACAACTCAAAATCGACCGCGTGGTCATACGCCAGGACCCCGTGTGAACGGCCCTCATCACGAGGCCCCCCCCAGGCTGCTGATGGGGGAGGCGAGTGTGCTACCATCTCACCACGTAGGCCCAGGTCGACCTGACAGGGCCGCCACAGCAGCAACACAGGAGGTCAGGAGGTCCATCAGCCTCCCAGAGGAGTCCAGTAAGTAGTCGCCGACGCTCAGCGGCCGTGCGTCACACTTTCTGGAGAATACGTAGGGGGAGGAGGCGGAGGTTGGGACATGACAAAATGGGGGAGATTGTACCTTTCTCAGTAATCACTGCTGACGATGCCTCCCCAAACTGTCACAGGAAATGTTTTCATCACGTATTCAGTGGACACAGCCAAGGAGATGATACCCTTCGTCAAATTTCTGATTGATCAGGGCTTTAAACCGGCAGTGAGTTACTTCCGTCTCTCTACACACGCCTTCATTCAGTAACACCTTATTATTACAAATATTACAGTGTTTCATATCATAATTTGACACATCGACAGATTGACATATTCGACAATCCCCTCAGAAGAATGGACATCACGGGGTGGATGGACCGCTTTCTAAAGGATGTAAGACCTGTCCAGACTTACTTTACTAGGGCAGGGGACAAACACCATCTTTGCAAAGAGTCAAGTTGCGTGTAGCATGCAATAAACAAATCCATTTTTATGTACAGAGTATTGGTTTACATGGTAAGATTCGTCTTTTGACTGTCTGAGCATCCATGTTTCAAGCTAGCAGTGGGTGTGTGGGGGGTATTTCTTCTTTTTGATTGTCATGTGGTGCAGAGAGCAGATATAGTGGGGGAAGGCTTTGAGGCATCATTGCTCACGGTTGAGCCCACTGGAGGTGTCACGGATGCCACTTGAAAACCGCAAAGTCATATCTACTTTCAACAAATATCTATTCTAAATACTGTTTTTCTTGGAAAATGGAAGAGGGGATATTATAACACGTTATAACAGCCATATCTGTTTTTAGAAATCTGTGCTGATCATCGTGGTCATCAGCCCCAAGTACACAGCTGACGTGGAGGGTGACGGCGAGGATGAACATGGCCTACACACCAAGTACATTCACACTCAGGTAGGCCCTACATACCGGTTCTGATGCGTCAGTAGAAGATCCACATGTAACCAACACATATTAAATTTGAACATTGTCAAGGTTGCAAAAGTACTTTGGGCTTTGACAGTAAATGCTCTTAATGTTGGCTTCGGAGAAAAATATCGCACTTTTGAATAATACTAGATAGTTGCTAGTTTTTATCATGAAGTGCGGATAGTGTGTGAAATGCTAAGTTATTTGGAATGGACAGACATTCATATGCTATGTCTCCCTCCTATGGCATTGTAGCGCTACTAAACTTGTTTCAACCATATTTATTGTAGTAGGGACATGCAGGTAGAACCTACAGTTGCGCAAGTGCTTTGGGACAGACAAGGGTTCAAGGTTCTGTGTCTGTGTCCTAGTCAATAAAACCTTCCTACTGTTAGACCAGTGGGCTAACAGGGACGGGTGCCAAAGCTCTCAACCCACTCAGAAATTGTGGACTGAAGTAGGATTAAACAAGAACAGGACAGGACCCATATAAATGTAGAGCTGTACATCATATAATAAAGGTAGCCATAGTAGCAACTGTTTGAACTGTGGAAATGACAAGCCTTTATATCCTTCTTATTGATACAGCTACAAAATGAGTTCATCCAACAGCGTTGCTTGAATTTCCGACTGGTACCAGTACTGTTTCCAGGTGCAACCAAAGTAAGTGAGGCAGAAGTGTAATTTGTTCCTACCGAATTACAAAAGATGTGTACCTGGACAGATTTACATCAAAGTGTTTCGGTTTTACTGCAGTTCACACACTTCTTTTGACTTGTAGAGGCATGTCCCTAGCTGGCTCCAGAGCACCAGAATATATCGTTGGCCTGATGACACTCAAGACATGTTACTTCGTTTACTTCGAGAGGAGCGCTACATCGAACCTCGTCTGGGGCGTGAGATAACCCTAACTGTGCGACCTCTGTGAAAAGGTCTTCATTCCATAGGCATGTTATTCACACACTATACAAGCCAAATGTTTAGACACACTTTCCCATTGAGGTGAATGTGAAAGTATGTTCAGACCTTGGTCGTATGACTGGTATGGTGAGTTATATACGTCAAATATCAAATGTAAAACAAACTCGATATCTGTTTTCGAATTGAAATTCCACTATGTGATCCACTTTTACTGTGATAATTATACTATAGTTGTC
>JAVQJS010049334.1:0-11853 GCA_036024795.1 Galaxias rostratus | reverse complement strand
AACCCTCTCCCTCTCGACTGTTGTCACGACCAGACCCCCCCACCTCTCTCTCTCTCTCTCTCTCACTCACTCTCTCTCTCTCTCTCCCTTTCTCTCTCTCCCTATTGTAGAGAATAAGAGCCAGTACTCGTGACGCACAAAGTGCCCCAGGATGCAACTACAGAGTAAACAGGGCAGTACAAACTGTTAAAGGGAAGTCAACTGTTACACTGTGGCGCCAATTGTGGTTTAGAAGTGGTTATAGTCGTCTAATTATTTGGCATGGCACTGGCCGTCACGATGATGGCTGGGTGTATGAAAATGTGTGATTTGGAGCCGTCTGAGCCCTCTATTAAAAGTATCCCAATTATCTTGCTCAGAGAGTGGCTTTATGCGCTGATTTTGCATTGCTATTTGTGATTTGGGACATTTTCTATGATTGCAAGTTTGGAGTTCAGGCAACAGTAAGAGAGAGAAAGCTCCTTGTGGTACTGCCAGAGCTCTCTTGATCAGTTTTTCTTTCCTTCTTAACCTTTGGTTCCTCATTTTCTGACTCACTCATTTTCTCTCCCAAACCACAGTCGGTTTCTTGTTCTCTGGTCTTGAACTTAAAAAAACGATGAGCACGAGAAATGTCAAATGTTTTGGTGAGCACAGCCAGACTGGAGCCAGTTTTACTGTGTGTGCCACAGAAAGTCACACAGAGTGCTTGCCAGAGATAAAGACTATGGTGGAAGAGCTCCGGTCGACCACAGGGTTAACCGACAAGCCGCTCCAGCTTTGTTCCGCTGTTACTATGGGGGCTCCATAGCAACGTCCTAAACAGGCTTTCCAGCGAGAAGTAGGGAGGGCTCCCTCCCACCAGTAGACTTGCTTTGGAGGAGAAAACAAGTTGTTTTGCTGATGATTAAAACCAATCAAAACAATAAACGTGTGTATGGACTCTGTGACAGGGGGACCCGTTTGGCCCTTGATGTTGTTTATGCTCTTTTCCTTCCTGTACACGCAGCCCTCCATGCATAAAACATGGCAATGACTTGTCAGGCTGATGCAAGGGAGGTTAAGTCGTATTAATATTTGATGTTGACGTGCTAGTGTGGCAGTTCCATGTGCTACGCAGTTTGGTACCGCAAGGATGACTTTGGACCCGAGAGGCTGGCATGCGTGCTTCATCAGTAAGTCATTAACCTCCCACCCTGGAAGATGCAGTGCATGAGCACGGTCAGTAGAGAGCAGTACACAGTGTGTATCAACACCTCGCCAGGCCACTGGCTTAACGCCTCAAACCACCCCTCGCCTGTTTCTCCAAAGAGCAAAGCTAGCTGAGTTTGACAGGGTCTACCTGAATGCACAAATGAGCATTTTAAATAATTTTTTTAAACTACAAGCGCAAACGGTTTCATCTAGCAAGACGTCCCATATAGAGCCGTGGCTCAGAGGTTGATGTGGATGTGAGAAAGGTGTAGTACTGGGCTGTTGGCCGCCATCCTCTAGGAGGTGACAGATGAAAGGCCCTCTCTCCACACCTTTGTCCTGGCTCCCAGTAAAGGTGCCTTTGATGGTGACAGGACACATCCCGTCGAAGGCCACCGTGTCGCTTCTGAGGCCGGGGCTGGAGTGATCACAGCTGGGGAGGAGATTTACTGGATTCTCCTTATCTGCTCATTTCTACACCTTTGTCCTGCGCCTCTTTTACCCCTATTTTTTCCTCTCTTGCCACATTAGCTGTATCTATCTGTCTGTTATGTTTTTTTGGGTCACACACTGTACATACTGGTCATGCTTGTGTGGAAAAAAATGTAGATGTAGTTTTTTAATGTAACGAATGATTAAGCGGTTAGATTATTATTTTTAAACATTATTATATGTTTAGATATTCTAAACTGTCCATTTCTCCAAGGCTCAACTTCTTCCACGATGTCCCTGATTTCCGAGTGCTGGCATGTGGAGGAGACGGGACTGTGGGCTGGATCCTGGACTGTATAGGTACGTAGATCCTACTAGGGGATGGCGATATCTCCGTTGTTAAATAGGTACTAAAGGAGCACAAAAGATTCAGTCTATATCCCGTTGAAAATGGGTCAAATCTCTGTATTGAATACCATGCTGTGTCTGATGAAGCTGTTTGTCTTCTTGTTCTCCACCAGAGAAAGCCAACCTGGCCAGACACCCCCCTGTGGCCATCCTCCCATTGGGCACTGGCAATGACCTGGCACGCTGCCTGCGCTGGGGTGGAGGTGAGAGGGGCTTTGGGACATCACTGTGTGTGTGTGTGTGTGTGTGTTTATCTTTGTGTGTATGTGTGTGGGCGTGCGTGTGGGCCAATGGGTTCCTATAATGTATTTCCCAAGTGAGCCGAGTTTGCGAAAATTGCGAAGCAGGGTCAAAAGCAGCTGGACCAGGCACGTGTAGACAATGTTCAGGTTTCAGGACACTTCAAGCAAAAATTAAATAGTTCGCTTAAATTGAGGGTAGGCGAACCAAAATCAGCCAAGTGATGTTGCTTTGGTAGTTTGTTCACCTAGAACGTCGCCGGCCATTTTTTCTAGCATGGCAAACGCAGTCAACAGTGAACGTTTGGTTTCCAAGTGCCGCATTTACTGTTTGTTTTGGTCAGAGGGACTTGTTTTGAAAAGCAAAATTTTATCTTTACCTCTGAAAACTTTTGAGAGCAGCTTAACTGAAGAAGTAAAACATTTTATTTTAATTAACACTTTTAAAACTTATAACCACTCTGAATGTAACGAACCATAAGGTCGTTTTGCATCCCCTGCCGTCTCAGCCTCGGCGAACAAGCAAAAGAGAACCAAGCGAACTGGAAAATGGCTTTGTTTTCTTTTAAGTATCCTGGGGCCTTTAGAGGGGAAGGTGTCCAAAATCTTAAAAGAGCACGCTAAGAATTTCTGTTACTATTAAATACATATGTATCTGGAATCACTGCTTTGTGACAGTGTTAGAAGGGTAGTAAAATGTATGTATTTAAATCAAGCCCATGACTTAGAATGTTTGGTTATTAAGTTATAAGCCTTCAGGCCAAATTATGCTCTTACTGTTTAAGTCCATTAGCCTATCTGCCTTTTGGAAGTCCCCAGTCTAACACTTAAGAAGGTGGCAAGGATTTCCCCAAGGGCTAGCGCTGAGGGGAAGTCAACAAGGGCCTGTTTGCAATTGAAACGCAGCTAAAACTTTAAGCGAAACTTGGTGTGACCGACCCTCGGAGGGCTGAGGGAGAGAGTCAAAACAGTGGTCACTCCAGAGGTGTATATCACCCACAATGCATTGCTGTTGTGCGTTTGTTGCAAGTGGATTCATCAGGTGGCACTAACACACGTAAAACTCCAGTTTCTTACCACCAAAGGAGAATTTTAATAAATAGAGGAAAATATCATAAACCTAGCAATAAAAGCTGAGATAATCATGATACATATCACTAACAGACAAAAACACACATTACAATTTCTCAAAAACTGACAAAGCTAATTGAGCAAGTGTCATTTAAACGAGTATGCAAGTACTTTCGATAATTTGTAAGAAGCACCATAGCGAATAACCTGATCAATTCAAGTTTGCGCTGAAAGTACAGAAGGTAGGTTTGTTCGGTTAAATCTTCAGACCACTTTGCTTCTGTTTTCCAAGTGGCCTTGGCACAAACTATGCTGTTACGTCCAACTAAGGGCTGAGGGTAAGTGAATGAGGGGTAGTGGAACTACAATTGGAAGGCAGCTTCAGTGTTCTCCACAGGGGCATTTACCATGAGGGCAGATGACCATACAAGGCATCGCCGGGGGCACCAATCTCCTGACCTTATTGTTTGATTCACAAATATATCTGTTCATCTGGGCAAGGCTGTGCGCAAACAGGAATTTAATCGTTTAAATTTTTTTTATTTAAAAAAAAAACAATCATCATCATTTAATTCCTATAGTGTACACAACAACATATAGTGGAAGACTGGATTCCTGTCAGGATTTTGTCATGGCTACCAAAGGCTGCCATATCCCCACAGATTTAACATGTAACATGTGCGAGCTAGAGAGTGTATGGTGTAGGTGTGTGCAGAAAGAAGAAAAAAAAAGCTGTTGTCATCTATATCACACTTCAGAGGTTTCATCATGTAAGTGCCACGAAATCACAAACACTCACGCACACAAGCGCACACAGCCACACACATGCCCTAATTGCTCCCAGTGTGATAACACTCATTAAAACCTCACACATCTACCATGGTGTTGCTGCACTCTTTCCCCCAAGCTGGGTGCTTAAGGCTTCCAATGACCCGCTTGGTCAACCCAGAAGCCCTGTCCATAGTGGTCCTCTGTTGCTCAATATAGAAATGACAACAATAAGAAAATACGCAGGACATGGTTTTCGTACTCCCTTGATTGTGTGTTCGGATGAATTCGCTGGTGCATGACTATTCATTTATCACACGCTCTTACCGCTGTTTTCTTTGAAGGCTATGAGGGCGGTAGTCTGCTGAAGTTCCTTCGGGACATAGAGCACAGCACTGAGATGCTGCTGGACCGCTGGACCATAGACATCGTCCCTGATGACAAGGAGGAGAAGGGAGACCCTGTGCCCAATAGCATCATCAACAACTATTTCTCCATTGGCGTGGTGAGGAGGCCAAACACACACACACAAAGAGAGACACCACGCACACACACAAACACCACTCACTTGCATGTTAACACTCTCCAACTCAGAGACGTGTATACGATTTGTTTACTAATTTTAGAGAAAGGCTCTCACTAAAGATCCAACAAGTGATGATTCCTGGAGAACAGTTTGCTGCTCTTCCCTGCCAATTTTAGTAACAACAGCAGGTCATTGTGTGCTCTCAAATCATTTGAAGATAGAGGAAATACACATATTCTTGTGCCATATTTTTGTTGGTTTGCTCAGCTCACGTATTTACTGTTTCACCACCTAATGTATGGTATATGATGGTGAGTCAACTGCGGTTGCCACAGTTACAGCATCCCTCAAGAATCCCATGCCCATTAGCAGTTAAAAATGTTGCCAAATCATGTGTAAATATCTGGCGCAGGTTAATGAATGTGTCCCCCAATTTTAATGGGAGGAAAACGGAACACCACTGCATCCCAGTTGCTTAGCAACTCTGTATCCGCTTGCATCCCGATGCAGGAGCTAGAATAGGGTATCTTTTTAGAAGAGACGGTGTTTGTATGTCGTGATCGTTCTCTGATATACTCAGGTATATCCACAGCAGTGGATAAATGCAGGTACTAAGCTTCCTTACTGGCTTACCATGGTTTGGTGGATTGTACCTGAAAAGTGTTTAGCTGTTTGGTTGGACTGTTTTAATAACCAGTAGTGTTGTCAGACACTGAGCTGTGACACAAGAGTCATGGTGTGTATTTTTGTTTAGTTTTAGAGTATGCGTACGCCCCCTCATTACTAAATGACGCTCATAATGATGATCACCAATTATTGTTACATAAACACAGTTCTTCTTGCACAGTTTTGGGAACTGGTTTTATTTATCACCTGTTGTTGGTCCATCAGCTGCCCAGCTACGGTTATGAATCAGAGTAAGGCGTAATGGACGCAATGCAGAGGGAGGCCTTTTTATTAGTGTATACAATGCTGTCATGCCGCTACCTGTAATTAGCGTTGGGAGAATCAGTTAACAATATTGTGTCTGGCCCAGGCAGTTAATCCACATATTTCTTTTTGCTTTGAGTGAAAACAGACTATTTACATGTGCACCTGTAAAAGAGCTGCCATGCTGCGAGCCGTCCATGTTGTCTAAATAAATTTCCACCCCACAAGGAAACGCCCATTTAGAGTCATGGGCCTGAGCAGAGGTCTATCCTGCTCTCCTGGTGCCAGGAGCCTGGTCCAAACAACAGATCACAACCGCCTACAGTCTAAAACCTCTAACAAGACTAAAAATGAGCATTGCGATTAGTGACTGATTTGTCATGGAGTGCAGGGCCATAAATAGATCAAAGTGAGAAAGATGGGAAGAGGATTTTTATCGCTGACCCAGACCCAGGTAGTGAGAGGGGGGCGAAGCAGGGGGAGGAGGTGGGGGGAGGCGAAGGGAGGAAGGGAACAGGAGGCTTGGCAGAAAGAGCGATATGCCACAGTGTTGTTATGCAACCTTCACCTCCCACAGCTCGGTGAGCTGACAGCTCCTACAGAAGGCGTGTGTGTGTGTGTGTGCGCGTGGGTGTGTGTGTGTTTGCGTGTGCGTGTATGTGTTTGTGAGTTCACAGAGATCATGTGCCTTCCCCTCAGAAGTATGTGCCGATTGTAACATAGAACGTTTTGATTTGCCATGCAGTGCTCACCCGTTTGACCTTGTCCAGACAATGGCTCTGTTTTCCTATATGGTCTGCTGAGGGAGGGATGATGGGTGGCTGCGGAGGACAAGGCCATCCCTGTGGGTGTTTGGCCGGAGCTCCACTGTATGTTCAGGACTGCATGGCAGTGTCAGGGTGGCAGATGTCTGGCTGAGATGGCAAGTCACAGTCCTGTGAGACAAGTATTGGAGGGACATTTTGTGTTTCACATTCAGATTAAAATGGTAATCCAGAACAATTGACGGTGAAATAGTTGAGCGAGTCTTCGCCTTTCACAATCAACGCGCCACAGTGCTGAATCAACTCAGTTGATCTTTTACCATGGTGTATATTCACTGAGTATATCTTGTTCATGTGATATAGGCCTGGCTATGTCCGCAGCAGGGAGGGGAGGGTAATATTTATGGCCCTGGTGACCCAGTGGGGCTGTTCTTCTAGCGGCACTGCCTCGACTCTACTGCGGCATGGCAGTCAGAACCTATCGACAGATCGTCATGCCTCCAGGAGCCGTGGCACCAGATGGCCGCTTTTTCTGGGTGCCAACAACACCTGAGCGAACCATCGCTATGACTCAACCAAAGATGAGGTAATCATTAACGACCCAGAAATGGGTTCGATAACCATATTAGGTTAGCATTTCCTGTCCCTTGCCTATCACAAACCCAGCTTTCTAGGGTTGGGTTGCCATGACGCTGGCGGGCTGGCGAGAGCCACTCTGAGAGCCTGGAAAGTCATCTGTTTCTCATCTCACTGACTCGATTGCGGATGACATGGCACACTGGTACTGGCTGTCTAAGGCAAAGGCGCTCCTGGCAGTGGATCAACATGCATGTTGTGTGATTCTTCCCAACCGTCCGTGCTGAGGTTTTGATTTTCTGCAGGACCGTCTGCAGTTACATTTAGTTAATGTCTTTAACAAATTCACTCACGTCAAGTTAAACTAACTGAACTATGTCCAAGTCAGATTGAAGTCATGTATGAAGGTAGCAAACCGCACAGAGGCAAATAACTTTGTGTTATTTACAAGCAGTTAATTGAGGGTCCAGGGACACTACTTTTGTGTGCAAAAGAAATCAAACCTTTTGACCAAGGGATTACTGCCAGCTCTCCTGTATCCATTTCCCACTGCTGACTAGGATACATGGCACTGGAGCCAGTTAACCTTATATACCTTCAGCTGTCTGTTCATCTTCATGTTATGCTTTGGAAACCAGAGAACACCAGACACTTCCGATCGGAAAAAGTGAAGTGTTTCTGAAGTAAATTATTTTGGGTTAATTTATTTGAAGAGAAACATATGCTTTTTTCCATTTAAGTAGCAGAGAAGTGCCGTGCTAAGTGATTTTAAATGTCAGTCCATGATTTCCTTTTTGGAAAGGGAACTTTTGTTAGTGTTGTCCATAATTAGTGCTGAGCTTTAGTCTTTCTTCAAGACTGATAAAATAACATTTATGTCAGAAATTCCACACTGTATGGTTGCGTTAAGTTCAGTAAACAATGCTTGCACGATTGACTGATCTTTTACTGATTCTAAAATACCAAATGTCAGACAAGATGTACATACGTCCGCTGTTCCACCTGCTCCCCATCTATCTCCCCATTACCCGCATCCTGGGTTTTACACTGCTCACCAACCTGCTTTGATGTCGCATTTAATTTGTCTCTGATAAAATGCCACTTTTCACTTGTCAAAGGGCCCCTAGCACACACTTGACACCAGGTGACCTGTGCAAAAAGCCCTGCATGTTAGTGTTTGAACGTTTTCTCTGAGGACTACCCAACCAGGCCTTTTGGGGAGGTCAAAAAAATGTGTGCTTGTGTGTGTGTGTTCATACTTTAGTGCTTGTGCAACTACGCGTCTATGTGTGAGTCCGTTTGTGAGAATACTGCTGGCATACACTGAAGGTCAGGGGAAGTATCAGTGACAGGAAGTAAGCGGCTGCCAGGTTCCTACCAGGTTACCACGGTAATGAATGACCGTGCTGAGTGACACCTGGCCGGACTTAAAGATAGATGGATAACAGTCTCCTAGCTCGTGCACCCAGCACACAAGCAAACATACACACCCTAAAGCCACACAGCTTGTTTATAAACCAGCATAAATAAATGAATTGACAAGATATGTAACTCACTCACTCATTCTCCTGCTCAATAGCACACACAGTATACAGACTAAAATGCGACTAACAGTTTTTTTCACTTCAAGGTGATATACTGTGTGCTATTTTTGTTGAAAATTACAATATTAAGAACACACCCTTACCATACACATGCTAATATGTTAACTAAAAAGGTGCTCTGGGACTCACATTAGCACCTACATTTTCAACAGATGGACTCACAGTCAGAATGGTATACAATACTACAGGATACCATTTTATAGAAAACCGGAATGTGTTCATCACTACTTTTAAATTGTTTATGTTTTTGTTCTGGACAAAAAGGTGCCTTAAATTCAAAAACTGCTGAACAATTGGATGTTTTATGACAAAATAATGAAAAAAAGTGTGGTATTGTCGTTAAAAGAATCACTTATTGGTTAATCCAAATGCTTTGGCGGATATCCAAAACTAATTATGTAATTGGAACGAGTAACGACTAGGACACTGGTGATATTAGGCCAACCAAAGGCCACAAAAAAGAAATAATGACTATGATAGTTTTTCTTAATTTGTTCCTAACCTCTCACCTCTTCTCACCATGTGTGAGACTTCAAACAGCAAGATCAAAACGTCCTTCATCACACAATCAACTAGGGGCCGGTAAATGTCACATGTTGTCACACAGTGGACAGAAGGCTCGGCAGTACAGCTAGTAGACACTAGTTTGAAGTCAGTGTTGTTCATATCATTTGTTTTGTGTCATATGTAAGAACTTTTTCATTTTTTTTTTTTTTGGGGAATGTTCAAGATCTATTCATGTCATGTCCTCGTCCACATTGAAATGTTATTACTAAAATATTAATTATTGAAATATTACAAATTTCAGAAAGAGTTGTTCGAAACCCGTTTCTTGTTGTTGCACATTGAAAAAACCCAATATGCAAACGATTACAAATGTTCGCTGTGTCCCCAACAGACAATAGACAACGTCAGTTGACAGTTCCCAGAACAGTTTAAGCCCCAAAAACTAGATTAGAGTATGGATATCCAATACTTTAGACACACTTATTTTGATTCTAATTTTTAGATGAACGTATAAAAGTGTAAAAATTCATATTGAATGGTAGATATAAAAAGATTTTCGGCGGCTCAAACCGGACCCGTTCCCATGTCCCTGTATCATATTGACAGCCAAGCTAACCAGACAGGTGCATGTCTATTTATAAGAGGTGCTACTTGCTTAAAGTGTGGGATGTACACACGTTGCTGCGGATGAGGTTGGGGAGGATAGATGCAGAGGGCGGATTCTGGGGATGACAGGGTCCAATGGATAGTTTACATGCTGAGTGAGGATGTGAGCTATTGGACGAATCCACCTGTTCTGTTCCATGCTTCCTCCTGTCGTTTTACGATAGTGACTGCACCTGCACAGGCAGGCATGAAGCCAGCATGACCGCCAAGAGCCCAGGTGGGTCCTTTTGTTACGGCTGCACTCTGCCTTCATCAAAACTACAGCCGGTATCAAGGAGGGGCCAAATTCTTTCTCATATAATGCTACTTAGATTGGCAGGGGGCTTAAAATAATGTAAACGATCATTTGGGCCTTTCACGTACCGTTGTGAAAAGGTCCATGGCACACTTTTTCTTCTCTGGGGAAAGGTTAGAACATTTAAAGCCTCTTTCAGGGTGTTTAGAATGCTTTTGGTAGTTGCTTGTCAGCATAATCATGATCATGAAAAGTAATCCCCCTCCCATCCTGCAAAACCTGGTTTGCCATAATGTAATTTTCTTTAATTTTATTCTTTCTCCTTTGTTTTTGCTCTTTCTTTCAATTGTTATAATTCTCTTTCTCCAAACACGCCTGAATAGCTTTGTACTTTTTCCCTCTGATTATTTTTGAAGAAATTAGCCTCTCAAATAAAAAAAATTCTGCAAAAGAAAATTAAGTGATACAAAGCATACACTCTCCTCAGTCAACATTAAGGATCATTTTCTCGTTTATTCTGTGCAGCAAACACAAATCCAGTTTGCACATTTTATAATGGGGACTTGCTAACATATTTGTCTTTAATAGGTAAATTTAAGATGTTCCAAACTTAATAATTGTTTCTTGAAATGACACACCTGCTTCTAGAACCTGCATGTAGGTTGTATGAATGTAGGAAACTATCAACTACATCAAAAATTACTATGATTTAAGAAGCATCAAAAAATAATTGATCTTTGCCTTAATATCTAAATATTTTCAATTTTGTCACATGTCACAACCTCTTTCTTTCTTAAACCGGTCACCTCCACCCTCCCTCATTCTCCTATCTTACCTCCTCCCTCTCTCCTACTCCTACTTTGAACTGCTTCCTTCCCGGAAAGCCTCTCCTCTTGTTCTGATATAATTAGTGATATATCCTGCCGAACGATGCTGTCATCCACTCAAACTATCCCTTCCACAGTGTTGGAGAGTGCATGTTACTTTTCAGTCCCATAGATTTGATATCTGTGAATTACCCACTCATGTATAAGCCCTCCAAGGCTACACGCTACTTATTATAACTCGTTTGGCGAGACGGATGTATGTCAAATAAAAGGAAGATTGCCCACTGGCATTGGTGTGATATGTCCGAAACAGTCATTTGCTAGAGAGGGGTCATAGGAAGGCTGGCCCACTCTGTTTGACTGACGCGTCCATTCAGAACCCCCCTCCACCCGACATGGTCTGACCCTTGGCGCCCTGTGCTCATAGACAGAGAGACTCCATGGCTGACAACCACATATTTAGGCTCTTAGTCTTATTTTATCATCTCTGAGTGGGGATAATAATCGATGAAATTAACAAATCCACAGTTTTGAATAATTTACAGAAATAATGCATACTAATTTGTTTTTCACACCAACTGTCTGTCACATCTGTTGTTCACACTCCAGATTGTGTCGAATCAAAACATTTCCACAGATTGAAACATCTCCTTTTAAAATAATTTGTATTTGTGTGATTTAGTGGTCATTGTGACCTATATCTGCAGAGACCAGAGTGAGTAATCAGGTCAACATTAACCTTTGCTCCTTGGGGTCAGAGGTTAAGCACATGTGGATGCAAGGGGCGCTCAGGGGTCCTGGCCCCCTGGACAACCTCAGAATTTTCTTATTCAATTGCTTCTGCCCTTGGGATTCAGTTCCTTCATGATTTAGATTTCAGACAGATTGCTGACTGATATATTAAATCTAATACTTTTTACTAGAATAAAACCTCAATCAAAAGGTCACTTATCAATTAGAAATACTTACATATTTCCATATGTTTTGTGCTGTTAATAGACACAACCTTTAGAGCAGTGGTTCTTAACCTTTTTGGAGGTATTGAACCCTGCAAGTTTCATAAGCGCATTCACCGAACCCTTTGCACCCTTCACCGAACCCTTCGTACAGAAAAGACTCACACACAG
>JAVQJS010049328.1:0-13717 GCA_036024795.1 Galaxias rostratus | reverse complement strand
TGTGTGGGTGTTGGCTGTGGGGAGGGGACAGGGTGGGTATGTGTGGGCAGGGGGGAGGTGATAGGGGGGGTATGTGTTGGAAGTGGGGAGGGAACAGGGTGGGTGTCTGTTGGCAGTGGGGAGGGAACAAGGTGGGTGTCTGTTGGCTGTGGGGAGGAAACAGGGTGGGTGTCTGTTGGCAGTGGGGAAGGAACAGGGTGGGTGTCTGTTGGCTGTGGGGAGGGGACAGCGTGGGTGTCTGTTGGCAGTGGGGAGGGGACAGGGTCGGTGTCTCTTGGCAGTGGGGAGGGGACAGGGTCGGTGTCTCTTGGCAGTGGGGAGGGGACAGGGTCGGTGTCTCTTGGCAGTGGAGAGGGGACAGGGTCGGTGTCTCTTGGCAGTGGGAAGGGGACAGGGTGGGTCTCTGTTGGTTCACACCATGGGGTTTGGTACAGGACCAGGAGAGAGAGAGTGTGTGTGTGTGTGTGTGTGTGTGTGTGTGTGTGTGTGTGTGTGTGTGTGTTGATGGGTGTAGAGGCTGTGCATGTCTGTATGTCCGCTGATGGGGGCAGTGGTGTAGAGATTGTGTCTGTGTGTTTGTGGGTAGTGTGTGTATTTTTATTGTTTCAATAGACACAGGTTAGAATGTTATTTTATCCATTATGCCATATTCCAAGATGAGCACTTGGGTTGAGTGCAGATATTTCATTGGGAATTTCAAGCGGGCACTTTCCATCACAGATGTTTAGTTAATTTGAGCCCACGACACTTCCAGATGGCTTAACAACGATGTCTCAGAGCCAACCCCCTCTATATCCGCTATCGGCACTGCCAGAGGATATTTTTTAAAAATGTATAGCCGTTGTTTTTTTAACAGAGACATACCCCTAAACCTGTCCCCAATTATTTTTGCTGCAGGCTTCAATGCCAACTCTGCAGGGATTCTTACCACCTAAAAAAGATGATCTTTCTCTACTCTGTTCCTGCAGGCTTGGTAAATGAAGCTCTGCAGGAAAGATATACGTTTTATATCTTCATTCTGAGATTAAACCACTTATGGTTTTTTCAGCAATTTTTTTCTTAACTTTTTTGCCTAAAGAAGATCCTTCCTTTTTCGACATAACCACAGGATACTTATTTCTGCTATGACTGATGTAGCTTTTATCGTCTGGCTCAAATATTTGCTGCAAATCCATAACTCCTTAAGAAATGTGGTTGTTGATAGTGCCACAAATCCAAGCCATTCAACTTCCTAAGGGCATACCTTTGTTCTCCGGCCTCGGCTGCTAATTCGCTATGGCGCAGTTTCTTTCCTTTGTAACCAGAGTAATACGTCTCGTCCTAAGTGGGTTGTCGCAATCTCAAATCGGACTCTCAGTTGTTGTCCGACATCAGCAAGCATTTTGTAAACACATGTACTCCTCAGCTGCCCGGAGCTTTGTTTTGCTCTATACCTCTTCTTTCCCGGAAGATCCTCTCTGACAGAGTGAATATGATGCACGTCACCCTCTGCTTCAATTAGTAGGGCATTTACAGTTGAGCGCCTATGTTCTATTGATTCCACCAAGCATTTTAGTACTTGATTGTGGTGGCAGGTGTATCTACCTTGAGTAAGGCTCGACTTGCACCCAGCCAGTATGTGTTCGCAATTAGTCGTCCCGCCACAGAGGGGAGGGGGCAAGTTGGATCCTTACCTGCCCAATGGGCTGATAGATGTCAGTGTTGGCAGTACACCGTAGGTTGCCCTAACAAATAAGACAATTCTTGAGATTATTGAGATTCCACTCCCCACAAGTTGTTCTAGGTTATTTTCTTCAGCGCTACACTTTCCCAGATTATCCATTTCCTGTTTGGCTTGTGAGACAGTTTTAACGCTCCTTACTGCTTCCTATGGCTTACCTATCTGTTCTATCACTAAATGTAGTTGTCCAAAGGGGTTGTTTTTGACCATCTCAGTTTGCTTGCACCAAATCCAAATCCTCCTTGTCCATGTTGTACTTGTCCTTCTTTTTCCATGTTTAAGGTCAGCTCTTGCTTGCAGTACTCCGTCTTTTGGATTTCATTTCCTTCCTCTAGCTAATGTGTGTGCCGCCTTTCTTTCTATACTATCCCTGGATTCCGCAAGTGTCAATTCTAATCTTGCTTTAGTGCACTTAAAATCCTTTGTATGCCAGGTAAGTGGCAGTTCCAGAGCTCCTTTCCCATAAAGAGCCAGACTACTAAGACACCGTGGCACCCCCCTAGCCGTTTCTTATCATAAGAGCTGACTGTTCTATCTAGCGTTTCAACTTTAGTGATGGGTACGTCATGCACTGTCAATGGCTACATGAGCCGGAACTGTGGGCCCATAGCTTTAGCTTCCCTGGCAACCCTGACTTCTTAATGTTCTCTAGGCCTCTGTTCAGTTCTATCATTAATTCCTCCACAGGATCCTTTAAAGTTAGTGTTGTACCATTTTCCTAGACTTTTGACAGGCTTTCTGATCACAGTTGGAATTGGATCCTCATCTGTGAAGAAAATGTTGTGCACAGTTTTCTCTTAACAACTGATATGCTTGGGAATTTGCTTGGTTTTCTTTCATTCTAGCCCATTTAACGGTATTATTACGTTTGCTTAGCAGTCTTTTAGTACACGGAGCAGTTGTCGTCAATATTGTCATGCCATCCATATATGTTCTAGTGGGAGGGAGACATAATCCTGCCCTTAACGTTTGCTCGCTAACAACCCATTTTGATGCCCTGTTGATAATTTCCTGGCCATAGTAGGTGCCAAGGGTAAGATAGGCATCATGGCTGGATGTACAATCTCCAGACATTGCCCTTTGGTGGTAAATGTTGGTGTATCAAAACACAATACAATGTCCTGAAAGCATGTCTTAACCAGGTTTGAAATTGTATTTGGTATCTTAAAAAACTCCAATGCAGACCAGATTTGAGCCCTTGTGGGGCACAGACCAAAATGCATATGCCACGTCCAGAAAAATTACATGCAGGTCCTTTTTCTCACGTTTTTCATAATGATTTTGGTGCCAAATCATACTTGTGTTCTCCAGACCTGGAGAAACACGAAACGCCTGCGCTTGGTACTGAGGTATACTTTTTTTTTTTCTTTGTAAGGTATTCACTTAGTCTTTGTGCTACAGCGCTAAACAATATTTTTAGCTCCACATTAGGCAAGCAAATTGGTCTGAACTCGTTAATGTCAGTAGAATCTTTTTCTTTCGGAATCAGTACTCCACTGACTCGACGCCACAATCTGGAATTTTCTTTCCCATGCTAGCTTGAGTAGTTTCCAAAGGAAATGTAGGATAAAGATGCATTTGTATACAGTCTGTAAGGTGCTCTGTTAGGTCCTGGTGCCGATTTTGTTGCTTTTGCACATCTTTTCCTCTTTCCATTTTGGCGGTAGGTATTTTGTAGATATGTGTTCAGAATGTTGATGTATGTTTGTCTGTATGTGCGTTGCTGGTTGCGGAGATTGTATGTGGAAGATTGGACATGCAGACGTGGGCGTTTGTAGAGGGTGGATGTGTGTGTTTGGATGTGTGTTGATGGGTGTAGAGATCATGTGCAGAGGGTGTGTGTACGTGGGTGTGAGATTTATCGTGAGCATTAAGGAGGACATCAGGCAGGTAGCCTGGTTTACTACTCCCATTCAAGAGGAGATGTCATAGGTGGAAGAGTGTTTGTTTTGTTTTGCATTGTGGTGTGTGTGTATGTGTGTCCGTGTGCGTGTTAGAACTATGGGCGTGCAGTATTCATCAAGGCTCATGGCAGTATCACCCACCCTGCCAACGCCAGCCTGCGGAGTCAGCTGTTGTCAAGGTGACAAATGAAGCGGGCGGGTGGCCGCTCTTTAGCGAAGCTCTCCTGCAGAGAAGACTGCGGCTAGTACGCATTTCATTACAACAGCACTACAACACCCAGCATGCAATGTCACACCCACGCCTCAAAGGGGGAATGGCACCACAGAAACTACACCTGTTAATAGAGTCAAAGCAGTGTCAGTATTCTGGCGTGACCTTGTGTGATCAGCTATTGTAAGCCTACTAGTAAAATGCCCAACGCTGTTAGCAACCCCTTTACACGAGCCACACCTTCATATCAACGCAAAACCACAGCATTAGCCAATTGAAATGTTGCCATTACCGAGAGGTGTTATTGACTTACAGAAGTCATAGAAGCCAGAAAGTCCACCAGTGCCGTGGACAAGGCCACGTGATTATGTCACTGCATGCCGACAGAATGCACAAGAATTAGTTGAGCATTACTCATCGGTCAAAGCCAGCCCGTGTAACCCAAGCCGACATGAGGTCATTTTAACATCTCCCACTTTGTGGGCTTTTAATAACAAAGTACCAGCATGTGTCTCGAGTCTTTTCCTTTCATTCAGTCCAGATGCTGAGAACGCCGTGAAAACTGAAAAGATCTTTTGTTGACGTGTGTGTGTGTGTGTGTATGTGTGTGTGTGTGTGTGTGTGTGTGTGTGTGGAGTAATCTGTGTTAACTGTACTGCACTGGGTCTCGCAAAGAGCCAAATGGACGAGGTGCTGGGGAAAAGGCTGGATGCTACAAAGCCACTAAACCATGGAAGGGGGGGGGGGGGGCGGGTAGACCCACGCTGCATGGCTAAAACAAGTTGGATTCTATGGAGCAAGGAGCTGTCATTTCATTTGACAGATGAGAGATAAACGAAGAAGCAAAAACAATCAGGTTGTTATGACATCAAGTAAAACTTTCCAGGCTTGCACATGGACTCACAGACACAGACAGGAACCACTTATGGGTGGGCTGAGACGGAAACTCATGGAAAGTATCAATAATACATGATCTTCACGTGAAATCCTCAGTCATGCTAGGATAACTCAAAAGGTGCACTGTTTCAAGATTCCATACAACATAGTACACTATGCTCCACTGTTTCACATCAAAGATGAAGGACCAGGAAATGAATAAAATAAACAATCCAAGCTCTCCGCATGTGGTCCTTGTTAGTATGTGTGCATTTCACAAAAACACAATGAACGACCACAATGCCAAAATGAAACATTCTACATGCCAACACCCCCACCCCCCACCCCAAAAGGCAAAAACCCAAAACTTCTTCAAACTTCCAACTCTCCACTTCCGTCTTACCACAAAAATCCATTGTAACAATCTAGTTCCCCTCCAATGCATTTGTTTGGCATTTCAATATTTGAAGGATGCACCCTTCAGAAGAGAGCTCTAGAACAATCCCTAATCAGGTTGGAATGGGGCCCAGTGCCTGGCTGTCTTAAAATGGTCACTCAAAAAAATAAAACATAAATTGAGGATCAAAATCAATGGCTAATGCGGATTATGGAGTGGAGTGAATTTGCCTGAGTGTGGCGCTGGATGATGGGCAGATAGATCAAAAGTAAGAGAGAGGGAGAGAGAGCGAGGGGGGGGGGGGGCGATAGGAAAGGAACCAGACAAGGAGAGAAAAACATTCTGTTCATTCTGAGTGTATTGACAAGGACATGGTGGATGATGCTTTCACAAGAATGTGGACAGCAACATTGAGAGTGGGAGAGAGAGAGAGAGAGCGAGCGGGAGACATGGAGAGTGTGAGAGAGAATATGAAGAGAGACGGAGCACAGAGAAAGAGAGACCGGGTGGTCCTAGGCGTGGGGGAGTGGAGTGACGAAAGGTGGAGCGGAGAGCACTCTCATGATATCTGAACCTGCACAAACATCAAACGGATCTGAACCATGATTAGCACTGCGCCCTCATGGGCTCCACATATAAACGCCCCACAGGTTCACACGACACAGTGAGAGAGTGAGGGAGAAAGAGAGACGGAAAAAGGCAGGGAGGGAGGGGCAGAGAAACGTTTTGTTTCAGGAGTCTCCCCTCAACTAAGGACCATGGAAACGTAAATCCCTATCCGACCCGCGTGTCAATGGCCCGTTTGGAAAAAGCCTACCACACTCGTTCTTCCCGATCCTGTACAGGCCACGCACAATGTAAACCCATTAGAACCATAGATCGCATGCAACTCTCCTAGAGGAGGCACCACAGGGCCTGAGTACACTTCCATCTGTGCCAACCCCAGTGAAACCCACTCCAACCCAGACAGGGTGAAACAGGCAGAGGAGAACGTCTTGGGTCACAAAAGGAAATCACGGTGGACTGGTCTCTCCAGCTGAACTCACCAGCTCACTCCTCTCCTGCGATTGAACACGATCGTTGCGATCACAGAGTCTTGTACGCGGTTTGTTCAAACCGCGTCAATTAATCAAAACATTTGTCGGAGTAAAGGGTTTGGCTTGCCGGAAAGTTATTTAATGACACAGCTCAAGTCGCAGGCGGGTCGCTTGCGGAGCCCATTATCGCACGGCATGCGGAGGCATAGGCTACGACGCCGTCGTTTGCAATTAGCCAAACAATAATGCCGAGGCGGGCGATAGCGCTCTCCATTACTGCCAGGCCCGGTGGACTTCCTGCTCCTGATAACCTCCCTCTGATTGGACGCCCTCGTCGCGGTACCGAACGTCTTGTGTTCCAATCTCATTACGGGCAGGGTAACAGGACTATTGAATTAGCTTCAAAGTCAGCCTTGGGGGGCTCCAAGGCAAAAGGCCTCTCTCTCTCTCTGTGTCTGCGCACCCACATCGTCGTGCTCCTGTTTATACAGATTGTCTGGTGCAGGAGGGAACCATGCAGAAACATTACCGCTGTGGAGACGAGGCTTACTACAAATATTCTTTGTTTCTCTTGGCTCTCTCTCAACGGCTTCATTCTCGCAAACCTTTTTCTTCATCTTTTTCTTTCTCTTTATAAGCACCTCCCTGCTACCTTGGCTCAAAGTCTTCAAGCCACTAATGCCATTTTAAAAGATATTGTTTTCCAACGTTTTCAACCTTCTGCCACTTGTAGTGTGTAGCCCCACCACGGGGTGAAAGCATTTCGGTAAAGCCTTTTTCATTTGGCAGCTTGACATCAGGACGCTATTATTTACTCTTTGGGGCTGAGATATGGCAGTGGATGGGAGTCATTTCTCAGGTGTCGCCTGGAACGACGGCCGCCTGCCTGCTCCTCTTTTTGCTTCTAATACAAAGTCATTCGTCCTCCTCTAAGGAGCGAACCTCCTCGCAGGTCATAAGTAAAGGAGTGATGACACCCATCATTGGTGGGACAACCAAGCGACCAAACACATTAGCGTTAACCTAATCAAAGTTCAGAGGCGCAGCGGCGTAAACATGTGTACCAAAAACATGTGTTCTTCCGCCCCTGTTACAGTCGGGACTCGCATAGAGAGATTGGTGTGCTAAAAAATAGACATATCGATTGAGGCCATGCTCTCTGGCTATGAGTAAAAGAACAAAAAACACAGACAGAGAGAGGGGGTAAATACAAAGAGAGTGCTGGTAATTCGCCTTTCATCAAATGTTGTTTGGAAGCATTGATTTCTTTCTCTGGGCCTGTGCTTGTTAGTCTAACTTTGATAAAGTATCTGTAAAGTGCCCTAATGGCTCATTTCCACCAAGCAGAGGTAACGGGTCAAGTCGGGTCGGGGGGTTACATATCGGAGCGTATAGGCCGCTTTCCACTGGGATCAAATGGTGCCAGCCAGGAGTTCACCTCTGATTCGGCGTGAGAGGCTTACGGCATGGTCTTCATTGCAATCAACGGGAGATTGAAAATGATCAGGGTTGTTTGTATTTCTACATTGAATTATGTGATCTTGCGTGCAGTGTTTCAGTGTGGGTCTGTGTGATCTCTCAACAGAAGGGTGGTGAAGAAACGGAACGGTTATCTACCGTGCCATACACCGTTTTTTGGGCTGTGGAAGTGCAAACGCAACCGTTGGGATACGTAGCGATCTGACCCGGAACATGGAGCTTTGTGGAAGTGCGACTTAACCGCTCCGATACAGAACGACCCAAGTCGCTGCTCAGAGATTTGCGTAAATAAGCCATTTGTCGCCCATATATTTAGAATCTGCTCATGGTAGAGAAGAAGAATGAGCAGAGCTCATCGCAGCATATTGACAGACATTAATATAACAAATACCACCAGCTGCTACACGTATTCCACAGTGACAGTGCTTCGGCATGCACGGAAGACGACATTTGCCGAATGCAAGCCTGAAGACGCAACCTTAATTGGTAGAGACAACCAGCCGGCGGACCATTCAAAGCACACGCCCTGGGGGGAGCCCCGGCAACACAGTGCGATTTTCCCACTGCTCCCTGACCCGGGGTGAGGCGCTAAATCTAATAGTGAGGTATTACTTTTTCAACCTCTTGAATGTGCAGCCTTATTACTCGGGTCTGTAAACAGTTTGCCTTGTCCCCGCAGACCAAAGCCTTTTCTAATTTGGTGAAGTGGATATTGAGAAACCGACAAAGAGCCCGGTACTTCACAGAAAAGGTTCAGAATTACACTAAATCCTGCTGACTATCAGATTTCAGATCAGGGTTCACACCGAAACAACGCTTACTCATAGCCATGCCTTCCGTCATTGAAGTAAAGTATTCACGAAAGCGGTATGAACGGTCCGTCTGTCGGACTAGATAAGACCACACAAACAAACCATTATGCTCGAATCCCAAGCGCTTTCCTTCCTGCTCATAAACAATTATTTTCAAGCAGACTATAGGGGGAGTGCATCACAGGACATAGCAAGGCGAAAAGTTGGGTTGGCGTTGGGGGACATGGCGAGCAAACGCAGGGCAACACTGTGGAACATGGCAAGCCCTCTTGTGAACGGGGCGCTGAAGGACGTCAACCTAACCTGTTAGGGATTGTAGTAACCACACCAGCTAAGGAATATATTAGGTAGCGTTATACAAAAATAAATCACTTCATATTTGAGGCGGTACTCTGAAAAGTATGGTAGTACTCTCACATGGGTCAGGGTGAACATGTTCAGTGCGTAGTGATTAGTCACTAGACATGGACGGCCCTACTTGACCCTGATTCTTTGATCAATATGACCTTTGCACTCTCCAATACTCCCCTAATTAGGTGTAAAAGATGAAAGGTTGCATGGTGGGTATGACTCGGAATCCTAACTGCTCCTACTGCGATATATACCTATTTATATTCATTTATTTATTTCACATAGATATCTTGAAGAGAGAGAGAGAGCGGCTTTTGATTTGTGTATAACATCTCCCTCTGCTAGCTTCCACAGAGTCGGTGGAGTTTGGTCGTAGTAGCGGCTCGGTGCGGACCTCCATTTTCAAGACACCATTCGTTAAACGTGGAGACATCTTTGTTGTTAAAACATCCATCCTGCTCCCCTGCTGCACCGCCGTCTCATAGCAACCGTCGCTGTCGAACAGGGGTCGTGACGGGTGGGGTGGGGCCAGTGGCCTTGGGGCGAGGGAGGCGTTCGCCCGCTGTTTTAGCGCACCCACAGTTCTTTCTCTCTCATTGACTGGGTTACAACTCTGTCTCTCCTTCACGTCAATCTCGTTCTCTCGCTCTGTCTCTCTCTCTTTCTCTGTGTCGCTCGTTCCACATTGCAGCATTGGCTTGTGCTCAAACACACACACACACTCACACACACACACACACACAAACAACACTCAATGAGGCATTCAAAACTGTGGGTCATAAATGTCCCTCGCCTAGTAATTGCAACCCGTCCTTTAGACAGTAAAACACACAGGCCGACACCCTCAGCCTTCTAACGGCCAACGTCTCCGTAAAGCTATTGTTGTGTGTGTGTGTGTGTGTGCACGCACGCAAATGTTTGTGTGTGGCGTTCTGCAGTGGGATCAATCACATGTGCTTCATTCTTGGTGACACCCACTGGCTGGAGCTAATAGGGGGTGGTTGCAGTGACCTCTCCCTCACCCTCCAGCACTGAGCACAGAGCTCTGCCCCGCGGACCAGAACCCCTCTCTCTGAATCACAGCCTGAAGCAACCCAGCAAAAAAATGATAGATAGAGGCATTCCAGAGCACCGAACCGAAGGTCCGTTGATACCCGCACACACACACACACACACGCACACGCACATGCACACACACACACACAGACACACACACACACTTTCTTAAAAGAGAAGAGTGGGATACGAGTGAATGATTATTTTATTTCTTTGTCTCTTTCTGGATGAGTCTCTTTCACTTGCAGAGGCTCTTGCTCTTTCACTGTCTGTGGGCTGACATTTGGGCTGAGCCTTGGTTCCTGGGGGTCACTAAAAACAGCAGGCGGCAGTGGGAAGTAATCTTTCCCTGCTGGAGGAGAAGGAGGAGGAGGGGTGGGGGAACCAGACGAAGACAGATTAGGAGAGTAATAAGGAGATGAAGAGGGGGACAGGAGGTGATGGTCGGACAGCGGACATGAAGAAACCCAACGGACCCACACAGTCTCCACAGACCCATCGGAATCACCATACTCACACAGACCTGACAGATCCACCAGAACCACACGGTCTGCACAAACCCACTAGAATAGCACACTCACCAGAGCCACACAGACCCAACAGAATCCCACAGACCCAACAGAACCACACAGACCCACCAGAGCCACACAGATCAAACATAATCACGTATATTCACTAGAACTACAGTCTCCCCAGACCCAACAGAACCACACAGAGCCAACGGAACCACACAGACCCACCAGAGCCACACAAATCAAACATAATCACATATATTCACCAGAACTACAAAGTCTCTCCAGACCCAACATAACCACACAAGCCAACCAGAACCACATAGACCCACCAGAACCACACAGACCCACCAGGACCACACAGTCTCCAAAGGCCCACCAGGACCACACAGCCTCCACCAACCCAACATAACCACACAAACCCAACAGAGCCTGCACAGACCCACCAGAACCACACAGTCTCCACAGGCCCACCAGAACCACTCAATCCAACGGACCCACCGACCACACTGAGCCAGGACCAGACAGGAAGGAGGCTGCTTCAGAGAGGATGTAAACTGTAAAGCTTAAAGACCCCTAATGCTTTCAACGTATCGTAAAGCTATCAACCTCATCATCATCCAAAGCAGCAAAGTCCCGCCCCCACAGCAATAACAGTAACGAGACATGTCTGTAACAAGACGAAACTGCTGCAGATCAAATTCTGCAAAGGTCTCACAAACAGACAGGAAAGTACTACCAGAGCCAAACGAGAGTGTGCTATAAGTGTAACCACTCCTCCGGACATTAACATGGTAGTCCTTACACAACAGCAGTAAACCCCACTCACTTAACCCCTCTCTTTAAGTACCACGGCAGCTCCACGGTCGAGCTACGAGCCTACCTGAGGGATACGCTCAGACCAGCCCTCCACAGGAGATCGACCGGCCCTCAGACGTCGTCTCGTTGTGCTGCTGTTAAGCTGAGACCTCAGGGCGGTAAGCCTGGAGACCCTTCTTACTTCCAGGGTGGGGGCTTATGGCGGCTGTCTGTCTGTGTGTCTCTGCCTGCTGGGGTGGTGACACCGGAGACTGCTATCTGCCCGTATCCTCTGCTTTGTAAATCAAGCCTGACAGAACCTGTAATGGCTGCTGACTGTCGACGAGGCCGTAACACACACACACACACACACACACACACAGGCACGCACACAGACACGGGCACACGCATGCAGGCATGTTCGCACACACAAACCTGAATGGGCAGGACCAGAGGCAGCATTCATTGCACACCTGCTTTAAAGAGTCAAAAGATGATAAAGAGATTCCTTGAATGCTGTGCCTCCCAACGCGCCAAAACCTCACGCTCCAACTCACAACGCCAAACTACCAGCAGTGTCCACTAGCATGATGGGGATTCTTCTAGATGAGAAGTAAATCCCAGAGCTGTGTGTGTGTGTGTGTGTGTGTGTGTGTGTGTGTGTGTGTGTGTGTGTGTGTGTTATTTCTCAGAGTACACGAGTGTGTGATCAGGAGGTAAAGAAACGTTCTGGCTAACATCAGATCAAAGAACATACACACATACACACAGTCACGCGGTCACATACACAAACCGAAACCAAAGCTGGGCCGGCTGGCAGAAACCGACTGCATAGATGGGTGATGACATCAGACCACCCACATTCCTCTGGAACGAGTCTGACTGCATGTGAGGCGCAGCACAGCCACCATGACTGACTGACTGGCTGGCTGGCTGACTGGTTGGCTGGCTGGCTGGCTGGCTGGCCTTCTAGCCCACTCCCCATCCCTCTCTCCCTCTCTCTTCAGCTTTATATTTCTCTCTTCTGTCTAATGTATCGCTCTTTGTCTCTTTGTTTCAGATTTTCTTTTTCTCTCTCTCTCTCCAGCTCTCTCTCTCTTTCTCTTCTTTCTCCCTGCCTTCCTCCCTCCTGCTCTGCATCCTCTGTTCTCAGGATGGCGTTCCACTTCAAAGTTGATCAACAACAGCGGCCCTCCCCTGCCCAACAGGCTCCATTCAGAGGATCAAAGTGGCGGGTCACGCTTGTCTTCTGATGTTTGCGTCGGGGGACCAGACTCCACAGTTTGTTGCAGACTCGGAGGGGAAATGGAATACATGTGGTCGAAAAAGTAAGCGAAGAAAAAGAAAAGTATGGCAAGATGCTTCTGAATATATAAATATATATATATAAATATATATATACATATATATATATATATATATATATCTATATATATATATTATCACATTATACTCTCTGAATCAATTTGATGTCACAAGAGCAAAGCTTTTAGCCTTGGGAAATCTATCCATCGTGCTCTCAATTAAAAGCTCCACAAGCAGACGGAGAGATAGGCAGGGGTGAGGGAATATGGAGGGAGAGAGGGAGGGAAGGAGAGAGAGGGACTGAGAGAGAGAGGGATTGTGGGAGAGAGAGATGGAAGGTATAAAAACGCCAGGCTTTAGCTAAGATAAGAGACAAAGGTGCAGAATGAGACGGCGAAAACAGACTTGATGAGAACAGAAAGACTCATTACATACCAGTCACACACACACACACATACATACTATCCCATAACTTTACACATACACACACACTAATCATTCACTCATGCACATCTCTCTCTCTCTCTCTCTCACACACACACACACACACACACACACACACACACACACTCTCTCACACTAAACTGTCAAGTCTCCATTTTCCTGCCACAGTTGTGCACCAATCCCCCCCTCCTTTGATGGAAATGGCCAGATATGAGTCGAGTCATCAGGCTTCGTCAATGCTTTTAGGACCGCCATTAACATTCAGCCCCAGATAGGAACAGGGCAGACTCACCTTTGACCCAAGGCTAGCTTCCTGTCTACACACATTTGGCTATGGACAAGAACGGAGCCAGGTGCCAGGAGCAGATTATGACTCTGGATTATTATGGGATGTGATATGGCCTGACACCGTCGTCCTTATTAAACCTGATGAGACAGCGTAAACGTCTTACTCCCCAAGGGGAAGAGAGAATGTAGCAGAGCTGAGAGACAGCCAGGTACGCAGCAGAACCACATCTATATCAAACCAGACGTCTAGTCCAGTGGGACTAGCTAACCGGTCTGGCTGAGGCTATGGAGGAGTGTTCCCATGGCATTCGGGGGTCGTGACAAGGCTACCCAGGCTTTAGGGTCAGTAAGGGGTGAAGGGGTGGTGGAAAAGTGGTGGAGGGGTGGTGGAGGAGTGGTGGGGGGGTGGTGGAGCAGTGGTGGGGGGGTGGTGGAGGAGTGGTGGGGTGGGGTTTGGTGGAGTAGTGGTAGGGGGGGTGGTAGAGGAGTGGTGGGGTGGGGGGTGGGGGGTGGTGGCGTAGTGGTGG
>JAVQJS010049319.1:0-14648 GCA_036024795.1 Galaxias rostratus | reverse complement strand
GCTGCAGGCCACTGACTAATTAGTCACTTTTTATGAAGTCCAAGTCAGTAAATATATTATTTCAAGCTAATCAAGTTTATTTTTGTCTATACATTTTTCAGGCTAAACATGCGTCTATCCTTTGCTTCTCAGACCACACCAAGAAGCTCCTTATTGAATTCTTAAGTGAGCAGAACTACACTCTAACAATGAAGGGTTATTAGTATCACTGGTACATCTCTGTTGTGAGCGAGCCATAAGGGTGCTAGGGTCACAACTGAGAACCACTGCTTAATCAGCGATGAGTGTGAACGTTTTGATTTTACTGGGCCTCTCTAAAGGTGTGGGGACGGCAAACGTTTCACAGAGAGCTACTATAATGTCACACAGGGTGGCTTGTTACAGCCAAAGGGGCTGAGTTGGCAAACGATTAAGCTACAGAAACGCACCTGCTCTGACATTTTGTCGACCTTGACACAGAAAACTAATGTCAGTCTCTCCTGCAAGTTCAAGCAAGAACTATAACATTTAAAATAAACAACTACACAAAACTGTTGACGTACTAACATAGTGTTTATATATTGCAAATGAACATTGGAAAGATAATTTGAAAATTAAAAAACGGATTGGCTCATTTTGTATCTCTCATTTAGGTTTTTGTCCTATAAAGCAGCAGCCCATGCATTACATATTGAAAGGTTGGGAAAACTATGGCAATAGGAGAGTTACGAAACACTGAAAATATTTATATGGGAGGGGAGCCCATCTAGGTGTTGGAGCACCAATAATAATAAGAGCTTATTATTGTATAGGCTCTGCATCAATGCTGTCCTACACATGTCACACAATTAAAAGATAGCTGTTAACACTGTTGTTTCTCTGCAGAGTGCCTGTGGACACAAAGAACCCTGGGCATGAGACTGTCAATGCTAAAACTAACTTTTTTGAGCTGGGTATGAAGACAAGAGGCCCATCAAGAGTCCTCAATTAGCATACTGTAAAGGATTCAATAAAAGTGGGCAATGAGGGTGATCAGGTTTACATGATGCCTTAGGAGACACTGAAAAAGAAGTTCATTTGTTTGGAAACCTGAGAAAAACTCTAAGGATTAGTTTTGTTGTGCAACAAAGAAAAACTCGGTCTTATACATTATTGTGAGATACATTTAAGAGTTCAATGTTATTCATAGCTCTAGTATTCTAATCAGTCATTTTATCTTAACTCTTGTTAAAGCCACAATCTCATTGCTGCAGACTGACACACACACTCTTGAATCATATTAACGTTTTATTTTTTATCAAACCCAGAAAACTGACACATTAATTAATATCCATTAAATGTTGCCCTCTCTTAGAAACAATGTTGGGGAAAAAAATAAGCAATTAGCCTAACCCCCCCAAAAAAACATGTTTCAGAAATTCCTGATAAATGTCCTGTGCGGTCCTGTCTAAATGTAAGAAGTAATACATTCTTTCTGTCATATTCCATTAAACTGCTATTACAGTCTTGAAAGATCTATTAGTCACTACATTATTAATAACATTAATGTATTTACATTTTTGGTGTACAAGCCTGCTTTCAAGCAATAATTTATGAACCAAACTTCAGATATGCTATAATGTTCCCTATTTAGGCTCTTTTGTGTTTATTATTGATTGTGAAAACAGACAGAATTCTAAGTCAACTCCCCCTCTTGCCTCCCCTCCTTTTAATATATTGGAGTGGAGTCTTTGCATTAAGGGACTGAAATAAAGTGCATTTACATCTGAAGCATAACTTCATAATTTACATTCCAACATTTATTAGAGGTGACAAACGAGCTCTTGGTCCACTCATGCTTTTCCACAATGCAGCACTCATTCAATCCATATAAATTACAGCTAGGGTAGTGAGTGCAAGTGCAAATGATTGCATTATATTTATGCATGTATGACTCTATAGAACAAACAAGGGCTTACCACTAGTGTAGATCCGATCAGGAAACTTATGTTGCCATCACAGAAAGCATTCTACTCATATATACATACAAGTATGCGTGTGTGTGTGTGTGTGTGTGTGTGTGTGTGTGTGTGTGTATATATATATATATATATATATATATAGTGTGTGTGTGTGTGTGTGTGTGTACATAACGTATAGTATATCTTGAGCCAACATTGCACTAAATTGCACTTGACCATTTACTGTCAGTAGTAGACATAAATGGAATAAACAATTTGACTCCATACAAGACTAGCTGTCACGTGTCAAGATCTATCGTATTAATTCCCCCCCCAAAAAATTTAAAAGAAAAACAAAGACAACAAACTCCTGTGTCCATAGAATGTGAGTGTTGACAAGTGTAGGTGCACATTCACTAAGAGAATTCCATAATTTAAACAAATGCTGCAGCAGGGGAGCTCGGAGGAGCAGGGGCTCTATCTGGCAGATTATAACTAACTGGGAAGCAATATTTGAAAAAAAAAGAGATAAAAAATGCTTCCCAAAGTATAAATTATGAACCACTTTACTCTAATTTCCATTTGCTTAACTTTGAAAAGACGGCGCTTTTAAAAAACTTGATCAAATTATTAATAAATCTGAAATCAGGCAAGGAATTTGGAAACAGCCAAGGGATTTTGAAGAACAGACTTCCCTTATTACCAAGTTAACATATGAAAAGATAGACATGAACAGAAAGAAGATGGGAGAGTGAGGAAAAGACAGAGGGAGAAGCACAAAGATAGAGGAGTTTCATCAAATTCCTGCTCATTAAAATCATAGGACATAGCCAAAATGAGAAAGATGCTGACAAATCAAAGGGTCTCAGTACCTGAATTACCATAGTCATTTACTTATTAAAGTTAGTATGCTTCCTGTCAATCAAGGGCCATCACATTTCCCATTTGCGGCGGAAAGCAAGCGTAATTGCATCTCATACTAATCAACACAACTTGTGTAATTATGCCTTGAAAGTGACATTGGAGGATGAGAGCGATTTGAGCAGTCCTGACAGCGGAGACATCTCAGATTCATCTGGAGATTTCCAGTCTCGCAAGAAAGAGACAAGGTCTTCTCAGACCAAGGTACACTCTTAACCTCAACAAACATAAAAGCAATGGAAGATAACACTTTAACTGAACTAAGAAATGGCTCCATTATTAAAAACTACAACTCTCTGCAAATAATAGAGTGCCAACATGATTTAACCTCAATCAAATGTTTTGAAGTTCAGTGTTATATACTTTATTACATTTTTTTTGTCAATTAACATTTTCAGTAAAAGAAAAACCAGGACATTATATTTTTGGGAAATGTATTATTATTCAGGAACTTCACAGTGGAACTTCAAAATGACATCCGGTTTGACTTAATCATGGTTGAAATCTGTCTACAAGTCAATTAGTTAACCGTGGTCATTTCAATTGATTGGATGTGACTTAAGAAGACAGTACTGGGTATATTACAATGTTCCAAAATTCAAATGACTATTTATTTACCTCCACAAACAAATTGTTTTGATGCATAAATCTAAACGAGGATGTCAAACCATTTCTAATGTAATAATAATGTCATTATCATACATTCATTTTGAAGTCTATAACAAAACAAAGTGTGCAAAAAGTAGTGGTTTGAACTATGAACTAAATTGTACTTTCCAAAGCTACTGTGTCTCAAGGGGAAATCAAATTCATGTAATTGAATAGATGTCTTATTTCAATTGTTTATAAAGTAAACCTGTTGTACTAAATTAGTGGAACATTTTAATTGAAAGGCGTTTCTGTAATGTTGACATTAAATTGAGAAGTTGGCAAATAAAGTTCCACACCTTAATACATTTGTTAAACCTGCACATATCTCGTTCTTGGAAACTAAAACTCAATTCAAAACCCAAATTCTTAGACAGCATGCGACTTAAGATCTCTAGGAAAAACAAATACCGCAACCAGCTGCATTGCTGTATTGGTTGTCAACTCTTGCTGTCCATACTGTTGCAATTATTTAAATAATATTAAATTATAATGACAGTTTTAGGAAATTGATCAAACTCACAAACGCAAGTCTACTTTGTCTTGAGGACACAGCTTGAAAATTGTTGTGTGTGAGACAAAATGCATCGACTGTCCGAAAACATCAGAGAAGTCTCAATAACACTCCACTTTCTGAACTCAAAAATACAAAATAAAAAAGTGACCTGCACCATGCCTACAAAAAATGGAAACCATGAGCTCCAAACTAATTTTCCTCAAGCAAGCAGTGTTGCCAGTACCTGGAAAATGTGCTTTGAGCATGCACGATAAATCTGACGTGAAATCATAATCATAAAAGCAATTAGCTGACCCTGCGCCAATCGTCCTTGGACGTGACAGAGAGAACTCATACAGAGCCCTCTGAGGAAGATAGTGCTCGTAAGTGTGTGTGCGAATGGGGCTAGACTGGGGTAAAATGGAACACAGCAACAATTAAACAGTGGACCCTCCTATAATACTAAGAGCTGACACCAATGCAGCACAGAATGAAAAACAAAAGGTATTCAATGGAATGGGAAAGGAAAAACCAAGTTCCTTATAGACGCGAGTGCCATCCTACAACTACGAAGCAGATGTTAACGATGTATGCAAAACCATAATCTAACAATTTCTTAGGATAAAACATCTCTAGACCACACAATATGCTATCAAAAAGGTACTCGTTCTTTTAAATCTATCCCTACTTAGTAATCACAGTAAAGACAAACTAGTGGCTGCCACCTAGTGACCATCTTCACTAATAATCATGAAGTATATAGCTGGCTCGCGCACCCACTTCGAGCATAACTCCTCTTTACTGCAGACAGCTCTAATAAAGGATTACAATTACAATTAAAGTAATGAGCTAAGAGAAAAAAAGGAATATCTCAAGAAGGGTCCCTTGTCTAACCAAATTGCACACTAGTTTCTTGACAGATAAGTCAGATGCCCTACCTAATTACTGCCAAGAATTTCCAAGAATAAGAACTTCTTGACATTGGAATTTTGTAAAAAATAAATAAAAAAAAAATCTATTCTCAACAATTGAAACAAACCCCCCCCCTTAAAAAAAAAAGGAATAACTTGGGGGAAAAATGCAGACCTGATAGCCTCTAAAGATCAACCAGAATTGTGAGGTAAAGCAGCAAAACAGTTAGCCTTCCTAAAACAAAAGAGTCTATGCTTTCAGGACACCTCATTGCTGTCTTAGAGGAGGTAGTTAATGAAGGAAGGCAGAAAAGGAAGGTAGCAATAGCAGTGAAAACACATGATCCCAGATTCCACAGGCTGCACTGTGGCTGTCGGAATATACTAAACCAAACAACAAGCCGACAAACTACTGTGAGTCACAAGTTTGACTTTTCTTTCTCTATTACACAATAGCTAACAGCAGAGAAGCTACGGAAATACAGAGACTGCTGAGCCAAAACACATCACTTCAAAGCGCTTTATTTAACGCTCGCTACATTTTTCATGAGGCTCTTAGTATCCTGGGGAAGGGGAGCTTTTGAAGTTGCTGTGAGACCGGGTTGTTCTTCTTACAACTATTTTTCTGCTCTCCCATTAATTTCCTCACTTTATTCTGTCAAATCCTCTACCTTGAGCAAACAAATACAAACATGCACCTTCTAAAAAAAGTGGCATGCATGTCATGTACATAGTGTTTTCTTTCAGGCCCTTTCATGCACTTTTTGGGTCTCATGGATGAACCGTTAAAGCTGTGAGACTAATGGGCTTGTCTAATGTTTTCTGGGTTTCAATTACTGAGGGCCAGTTTTTAGGCCATGAGGGAAGAGCCATATAGGCTTGTGTTTCACACCTGCTTCCGCTCTCCTGTACGGTGTGCCTGCATGCAGAGGACTACATTTAAGACTGAAACTGCTGACTGTCTCCACTCCTGTGCAGCCTGTGGCAGTGGTGGCGTTTCCTTGCTGCGTGTTTTCAGGCCCAACTCGCCATCAAGGAAAGGCAAGATGTGTGGTGAGCCAGGACCCGCCAATCAGGGGAGGTGAGTCAGAACCTCTTAACATGACTGGTGTCCCCAGCCTGACACACACACACACACACGCACGCGCGCGCGCGCACGCACGCACGCACGCACGCACACACACACACACACACACACACACACACACACACAATAACACAAAAACACACACAGCTCACTCCAACCCCTGCCAGTAGTTCCTTTCCTCTCATCCAGATAAAATTCTTTCGGACACAAATTTCAATTATTCACCTCATCCAAATAATGCCATGTGACAAGAATTATCCCCACTGTAATAATCCACTTAACTGGAAAGGAGCAGCTCATCAAAAAAGGAAAGAAGAAAACAGGATCGGCTTGGAGTGGAGAACTTGTCAGACAGTTTCAAATCAGGACCTTCGGAACACAAATTTGATTTAAGAGGCAAATTTTCCTGCATACTAGGATGCAGAAATTCAAATGAATTGAAATAAAGCCTTGTAGACCTGCAGTTGGTGCATATAACCAAGATAACAATAGCTTACGTGAACAAGGCTTATAGTTTAAAATGAAATTTGAATTGTGAGTGGTATTACAGACTGCACATTAAGACACTCTCAGACCACTTAAAATGATAAACATCAAAAAGATAATGCATTTATGACACACACCTTTTAGGACGGATGTACCTCAGGAAAGTCTTGAATGTAAAGTTGTTCATATTCTATCATAGTGCCTATGGAATTAGACTTAATTTACTTGTACAATGGTTGGCACTCGTTACTCTGCACATTGGACAAAAGAATGACATTGTACTAAATGCAGGGTCCGTAAAAGGATATTCTCAAAGTCTTTTACAAAAAAATTCTATCAAACAGAATTTGCTTATAAAGGGAGGAATCAGTACAATAACCCAATTAACCTTTCAATAAAGTGATCTTTTTTTCTTGAAAGACCAGACTGAAAGTAGCTTCTCATTAGACGGCTACATCAGTAGATAATGCATTCCCAGTAAACACTATGACCAGATTTCAACAGCATAGAAAAAAGGAGTTGTTAGAACAAAATGTGTCCGGCCAATCTATGTCATTGGCTAAAAGGAAGTACCCGGACAACCAAGCAAGGAACCCTATGACAAGAAAGGAAAGTTTCCTACTGAGCGAACTGCTACGAGCCAGCAGGATTTGAGTGAGGAAACAAAAACTAAGGGTAATCTTCATGCTGAGATGAATTAAGAGTGCCAGCAGGAATAAAACAGATAGATACGGCAGGGAAATGAAGTTAAGGTAGGTTTCTTTCTGAGCGGGCTGGCTCAAAAGTACTTGCAGGAATAGAATATGGGGAGGGGGGGGGGGGGTCAGGGGGAATTGATGTCCACATGAAAATCTCATGACAAATCTAATCTCAAACGAAATTATTTCAAAGTATAGGTTCTTGAATTATAGTATACTATAACACCTCATCAATGTGTTGAAACCACAGAAAAAAAAAATACAATGACACTGCTATATACATTGGTATCCTATTACCCTGAAAAATTATTTGTCAACCTCTTGACTAATGTAAGATGATGATGAAAGGATATTGCAATGTATCATGCCCTGGTCTGGGCTTGAACTGTCTGACACTCTATATGTAGTTTGTAAAGAACATTGTGGTGCATCCCATACAAGTACAGGTGCTAACATTTCCGAAACATAAATTTATCTCTGTTGGTTAGCTTCTAATTATGCATATCAGTTGGTTTTAAAAATACACAAACTAGAGAAAAAAAATCTTCAAATCAAATTAAGAGATTACATTCAAATTATTTTGTAAAACAGCCTGATAGAACATTACTGCTTTATACATAAAACATATCTGTTATTTTTGCACAGAATGTGAAGCCTTACCAGGGCCTCTCTGGGGGACGCTGGCACCACCGCATCGTCACTGGTTGGCACACCATGCTGAAAACAATAGCAACACTTGGATTACAGCCCCATCTGTTGGATAAGATGGCTATGTGGTAATTTGGCTGCAACAGAGATGACCAAAAGGATAAACTAGATATTCAGAATGTACAAAGCGTAATGTTAAGATCTTTTATTTTAAAATATGATCTTTGATAGTTGTTCAAACACGTCACGCAAGAGTGTTGACTCAATGCTAACCCTTAACTAAAGAGAACATGCATGCTGCTGATTGATTCTCGTTCATTAACTTCTATTTTGGCCAACCAGTTGCTAACCCAAATCTACCGTTCTGAAAATATTTGCTTATCTCTTCTCCTTCATATTGTATTCTTAATAAAAGACACTCACTCTTTTCTTTTTTGCCATGACATGAAAATTGTAACCTCAAAACGGCAAGGATAATTTAAAGGTCAAGATTTTACTTAGTCATTAATAAGTTCCTTCATGTCTAGAAACCCCTAAATTAATATTCTACGGATAACTGAATACAGGGGCATACAAAGGAAATGCCTATCAAAAACTTTAGACTAAGTCAATTAATCAGCTGCAAAGACAATTTCAATTGAAAACTGTTTGTATGTCAAAATCCTTGTTCATTATTATGGATGCTAGGTATATTTGTCTCCTAAAGTGGATGCAAGGCAAACTTGTCTCCCAAAAGAAAGAAATGTTTAAATAAACGTATATTTTAAAATGGATTAGTCGTCTTGCGAATCGAGATTAAGCCTGTAAAATGCCAAAGCTCACATCTTTCTTAACCTAATATGTGTGCCTTCACACATCTCTTAAATTCAAAAGCATATCATATTCAGCAATAAACTCATTTTTATAGCCTATTTTACATTAATTTAGGACAAGCAAAATACCGTTTACGTTAATTGTCATGCAGTACTACTAAACGAACAGCTAAGTTTAACAATGAATCAGCTTGTGAGATCACACAATAACCCAATGTAACAAAAGCATCATATAATTAGTCATGGCTAGAAATTACTTTAATCAACAATCGAAGTTAAATGCTGAGATGGATGCACGTTGGCAAATACATTTCCACACCACGACGTAAAAATCAATCGGTAGCAGCTAGCAAGCTAGTTTAACTAGCCTGCAACTTTCTGCTATCAACATTAGCAGAGCAGCGAACAATTTAAGTTAGGCTAGACGTCTTCCCAGTTTAGTATAAAAAAGAATCTATGTATGCAACCTAGAAAACTTGTGAAAAAATGTGTTTATTCAGACAAAAATAAGCGCAAGAGCGGTGTTTGGACCTGTATTTGTGCTTCAGGTTGTTGAGTTGCTGCCATTCTTTGCCCTTCTGACGGCTTGGATAGGAATATGCGCGATAGATTGCTTTTGCCTTACTCATGACAGGCAGGCAGTGTTGAAAAGTGAACTGAAGATTGTTGTATGATCGTCAAATTGTGTATACTCTCTTTAGTAATGACCATGATATTCTTTCGTTCGAAATTTCATTGTTTTTCTGACGTTTGTAACAAATCTTTTGATAGTAAATATCCAACAGAAATTAAATTTCAAATAATAAACTAAAGCGTCTATAGCGTAGTGTCTCAAAGAACATACTCCTTTTTTCATTTAGTAGTTAGGCAACTTCAACTGCACTTAAAGTAGGCCTATGTACTGCTACATTCAGTAGACATACAAAGTGGAGTTTTGGACCATAGCAGAATTGTATCAATCTTAGTGTACACCTCCTGAAATATTATGGTGCGTTGAGCAGATTTGTTTTGGGTGACATGTAAGTGTAGCGTAGGTTTATGGAAAGCAGTCCTCTGAGCTTAGAAAACAGAGTTGCATGGCCTACTGACTGTCTGCCCCCTGCCTCGGAATAAAATAGAACAAGATTCAACAGGAATTAAAATCAGTGTTTAATTCTGTACAATTTAAACTTTTTCTTGCGGATTTGGGAATGAAGGGGTGTAACAGACATAGTGGGACTGTATTGTAAATATTGTATTGTAAATAATTGTATTTGTTTTTGTTATGTATTTATTCTGACTTTAAAAAGAGCACTTCTGGAGAAGAGACCTTTGCTGCGTTCCAATTGCAGTTCAACATACCCTCGAGGATTTCTGCACTTGTCCTCGAGGAATCTCCGCGGCCATCTTAATGGTCGTTCCATAAATCTGTAAATCTGAAATGAACTTGGTGAGCTCGACCCTCGGAGGAATGAGGGAGCGAGTGAAGAACGATGGTCTCACCAGAGGTGTAAATCACCCACATAGCATGATTGTTGTTCATTTGGTGCAAGAACATACGTCAGTGGTTTGGTGGCAGTAACAGAGAATGTTAAGTAATAAAGGACGGTATCATAAACCTTGCAATAACGCTAGGATAATCATAATACATAGAGACAAAAACGTTAATTCCAATTTATTAGAAACTGACATAGTTGACTGAACAAGGCTCATTTAAATGAGTATGCATGTATTTCCAATAATTTGTAAGAAGCACTTTAACGACAAACCAACAACAGCGGTTGATAAATGACAGTTTGCGTTGAAAGTGTACAGGATAAGTTTGTGACATTTAAATTGTTACATTTAAAGTCTCAGACACTTCCCCGCTGTTTTCCAAGTGGCTCGGCGCAACCTATGCTGTTACGTCAAGGGCTGAGGGTTTATGAAGGCGGGGAAGTGGAACTGCAATTGGAACGCAGCTCTGGTCTCAGTGGGTTAACCCTGTATAGATTAAGTAGGGCTGTGTCCGAAATCGCTCACTACTCACTAATTAGTATTTCCCTATTTACGGTAATAGACTGAGGTCCCTCGTTAGTGGTAACCTACTCAAATAAAATGTGTGAATTCGGACACTAATCGTACGTCATCTAAGTGCGTCCATCAGGCGCAAATGTTACATTTGCACTGCATTGTGGTATATTTTGATATTCTAGTGAACATCGTCGTTCACTTGATGTTACAAGGCATTGTGGGAAAAAATGAGTGCCCTCAATAGTGTTCCACAAATGTAACAGCAATTCGGACACAAGACACAAAATGGCTGATCACTTAAAAGTGCCTTAAAACTTAAATAGTGAGCCATTTCGGACACAGCCTAGATCATTTAAAAAAGAAGCCTGCTGACGGTGACGTTAAGGTCAAGGGATCTGTAGTTCATTATTTTAGCCCAACGTTAGCTTACAAGTTCTGATGATTGCATTTACACTTACAAAAAAATAATATAACGGCTGTTCATTTGTGTAATTTATGGGTACTTATCGTTAAAGTTTGTTAGCCACAGATTTTATTTTGTGCAATTATCCAAAATACATTGGGAAAAAAACATTGGTTTTCACCGAGGGAACCCCCATGGCCAATGTAAATGCTAATTTACAGGTTGGCGTACAAAAATACGTCACCCCTTGCCCACTAACGTTTTACGATAAATAATTTGGCTATAGACTTTCAGAATATTGTAATGCAGTGAAACAACCTATACGGTTTTATCTTCACGTATCTAATCATGGTGCAAAACTTGTGTCGCTTATCAAAAACGCAAGGCAAATGAATGTTTCCTGGTTACAAGCCGCATCTGCGTGTTGTAGAGCGAAAGTTGGCTGCTGATCAACGTTTGTTGTTATCTAGCTGACTAACTATGCCGAGTTGGTTAGCCAAAATTCACTAAATCGACACATATCAGTTTTATTTTTCGATAAAAGTACCATGGCGGAATTAAAACCTTGTAAAGTGTGTAATTTTACGCGCCAAAAGTCAGTTGGATTGGTTGTTCCCTCTCTAGAACAATTGAAGATGAATGGTAAGTCTGAGCCTGAAATGTAGTCTTGTGATTAACGACTCATGCCGAGTTTTAAGCTTCAGTTTTTGTTTAGAAAAGGCGTAAATTGATCAGATAGTGTAAAGTAATTTGGTGAATGATTTTTGTCCTATTTTCTATGGCAAAGTAGAAGAAAACTAGCCCTGTCAGTTCCTGAACACGGATCTTTCAAAATTGGTTGGATTAAGATATTCCCCTATGGGGATTCGATTTTATCTGATCGCAAACACAATATGGGGGTTTATTCAGTATGGATCATAGATGTTTGGTCCATTGAATACTCCTGTGCAAACTGTACTGCAAGATTATTCTACATTTTTTACTTGTACAAACTTGTCTGGGCCAAATATGAAACCCAACCTGATCTGCAACTAGTCTAGTCCGTCAAAACAACCAAAATACATGCCTGAATGTGCTAAGGTGCTTAAAGTATCTTCAACTTTGTTGTGGGCATTGATTATAACTTAATTTACGTATAGCCGGACATTAAAGCCAATTATTTAACACTTTCATATCAAGTTAGCCATATTCTGCCCTCAGGATGTGAATTGCTTGGCTTCAGTCCGACCCAACCGGTGTCAGTGGTCTTGGAAGAAGACGGGACAATAGTGGAAGACGATGCCTACTTTTTGTGCTTACCCTTAAACACAAAATTCATGCTCTTGCATGAAAGAGAAACATGGGCTCCTGTTCGTAAAAGTAAGTAAAAACAAATAGCCTTAATCGTATTGTAAAGACAACAAGTAAAATACAGGTATTTCAACATTTGGATGCATTCATTTTAATTGTTTGATCCCTTTGGAAATTGTATTAAGGCCTCTACCTATAGTTCTATTTTCTAAAAAGTGAAATATAGAAATAGAGGGAGAAAGTCAACATAAAGCTGTGCAACCGTAGTGTTTTTGTGGATAGTTTGTTCATGTTTGCGTTTTGTTAGTCAAAGTTTTTTGCTCAATTGTGTGAGTGACTATCATAGTGTCATTGTGTAAAGCCCAATACTTCTTGATTGATTTAGTCAGTTGATATGTTATTGAGTTATTGATTGGCAATAAATTGAACACAATGTTATTAACATATCTTGTCATGGATTAACCTGAACCTGCACATGTACACTGCCTGACCTGCTTTATCCACCTGATCTTATCAAGCTTTCTAGGTCTGTGAGGAAACTGTTGAAAATAAATGGAGAAGACAAATAGAATGGAAAAGCAAAAAAAATTGTCAGCATTTTTTACTTTTACTGAGACACTTGTTTGACATGGGTAGACCCAAAATAGGATAGACGCGTTTCTTTGGTATGACAAGGTAGCAGCTGGGGGACCCCCTCGTGTGTTTCCATAAGTCAGCATACTGCAAGTGTTCCACTTTTATCAACCAATCATTTATTTCCTTTCTTAGTGAGGCTACGGAAGATGTTAGAGCACAGGATAATAGACGATAGGTTGTCCGAAAATCATGGGGGGGCTCTTGGCAAATTCTATCGTGTTCCACACACCCGTGCTGCATAGAACCTAAGGGCCTTTTGCTTTGCAACCCGTGTCTGATATCAGTATTATATCAACTCTGGGGCAACGTATTTCATTGTTGTTCCAGAGCAAGGACCTTTCAAAACTCTTAATTTTTCATTTATTTAAAGAAACCTTTTGGCTATTGGTCTCAGGAATACATTAAATTACATTACAATTGCTGGAGAAGTTTTCTTTATATGTTTATCATTTCTATAATCCCTGTCAGGAACTTTGTACATTTGGTAAATTTGCTATTTCAGTGACACTGGTATGTAATCTGTGTGGTAACAATTAAGTATTGCTCCTCTCAGAGCTGTTTTTTCTTCATTTTAGTTGATGGGGGCACAGCCTGGATGAGCAGGGATTCTATTGATTTGGAGACTGATTTAGTGGACAGCTCTGTAAGTGGGACAGTGCCCTGGTTGTTTCTTGTCCAACAGCTTAAGCAAGACCTTGCCAGCGTTATACTCATGTCTGACACAGAATTGCAGGTAAACTTTCTTATCATTCATTCACTTTTTTTCAGTAGCCTTTTTAGGGCACACTTTGTTCACTTTTAACTATACTTTCATTGAATTATAATGTAAAATAGAAAATGTGTCCCCCTCTGTTACAGACAATTGTGGACATCCCTTGCTCAGAACTTTCATCTGTGTTGGGCTTCCAGAAGAAAAAGGTTGAGAACCTCCAGGAGACTATCCAGAGTGTGTTGGACCGCAGAGAGGAGGAGAGGCAGTCAAAGGAACTGCTAAAGCTCTACATTGAGGTTTTGGAGAAAGAAGATGGACAAGAGACCAAACCTAATCCTGAAGGTTAGAGATTGTTAAATAAATTGTATTACAGACGACGGGAAAAAAATCTGCTGACTGACAGACTTTTTGTCCTGGACATGGCTGAAACATTTATCACCACATACCAAACCCATTTTTATCGGTTTTGGTCCTAGGCATTTGATCGCCAACGCTTATAAAGAATAGAGTATTTACGATTTTCTTACTTTTGAGTGTTCAATGGTCAGAATTTTTGGTGAAAATTGTGTAAGACAAGCAGTTGAAAAGTGATTGATATGAACATAAGTGAAAAGTTTTAGGAATTATGGTATTTTTGCTAAGTCAAGATCACGTAAAACCAACTTGCCAAGGAGCTGGATAGGTTTGCAGGAACCTTTTTTTTTTTTGAGTGGTAAGCCTGCACTGCTACGGGCAGCACGGTGGTGCAGTGGTTAGCACTGTTGCCTCACAGTAAGAAGGTCCTGGGTTCGATCCCCACCTGAGGACCTTTCTGTGTGGAGTTTGCATGTTCTCCCCGTGTTAGCGTGGGTTTTTCTCCGGGTACTCCGTTTTCCTCCCACAGTCCAAAAACATGCAGGTTAATTGGTGACTCTAAATTGTCCATAGGTGTGAATGTGTGTGTGAGTGGTTGTATGTCTATGTGTTAGCTCTGCGATGGATTGGCGATC
>JAVQJS010049301.1:0-15684 GCA_036024795.1 Galaxias rostratus | reverse complement strand
TCGTGTATGTATGTGTATGTGGAGAAAGTCTGCACTCTGCAGTGTTAAATCTCTTGAGATGCGGAGACAAGGACATAACGGGTCGTGGTGTGTGTGTGTGTGTGTGTGTTTGTGTGTGTATGACTTTGGATTTGAAAAAGTGTTACAGAAACCTCTTTATGATAATGAAAAGAATGAATATTTTGCAATAGATGATAAAAGTAATTGCCTTTACGTTTTTCAAAATAGAGGATAACAGTAGGACATGTACAGTAGTAGGCTATCGAAGTAGTAAGTAGTTCTGTCATTTAATTAAATCATGTTGTGAAATTGTGGGCTAGTTTCAATTGGGAGAAAATAGAAATTAGGTACCATCAGTCCAAAACACGATAACATGGAAAGCCAAAGCAAAAATGATGGTTCTTAATTTATTTTAATAAATTTTATTTAGTTTTTAGCACTTTTTGTAGATACAGGAACGAACAACGAATGGACCAACAGCTATCAAAAACTCTCAGTCTGAGTGATCCCATGGCAGCCAATTTGTGCCAGACTTGCTTACCCAACTTATTACGCCCTGCTCAGACACATGGGAAACACAGACCAACTCCTGGTGAATTGTCAGTGACTGGTCTGGGCACTGGTAGGAGGATGCAGTATGTTTTTTCATTGGTGTGAGGAAACCGGAGTACACAGAAAAAATCCACACAAACACAAGGAGAACATGCACATTCCACACAGAAAGGCCCTTGGCTGAGGTGGGGTTTGAACCTGGGACCCTCTTACTGTCAGACAAAAGTGCAAACTGAGCCACCGTGCTGCCCTATGCTTGTGTGAATAGACTGCTTTAGTTATGTAGCTTAGGCTTTGTTTTGCCCAGGGTCGCCACGATTGGATGATCACCTTTTAATGCATTTTAACGTTTCTTTGAAAAAATCTATTTATTTTGATGCGTGTGATAGATATCTTTGATTGTGTTGATAAGGTTTCATTGAGTTTGAGACATTTAGTCAGTCAGTCAAGTTAGTTAAGTTACTGGGATTCAAGTTAACACACATTTGAAGAATAAGTGGTGTTGCATAAGGTAAGACCATTACCATAACTGCCAAGTTAGACCATTACGTTTGATCATCAAATATGAGTGGAATAGATTGGGAATGAAACGTTAACAATTGCACCACCATAACAGTCCATCATTGACCACTGCACAGCGGTGAGATTTAGAATAGCAAGACCATGTTCTTAACAGTAGATGCATGGAAATATTTGTTTATCATGGGTTTACGAATACATGCATAGACCAATTTATCATTTGATTTTTAATAATAAAGACATGTTTTTATTAAACTGCTTAAAGCTGAGGATAAGTAGGTAGAAAAACTTACCAAAATTACCAAGTGCTTTATAGTAACTAACACTTGTTGTGATACATTCCTCTGGAAGGACTTACAAACAAAAACCTTATGCTTATGTCTATCCATACTTGTAAAATCCTACACAGTATAGTTCACTGGCCATTGTGTTTTAGAGCACACCTGTCCTGAGTACGGTGGACCTGCCTACTAATTAGGACGATCATATTTTAGTAATATGGATAAAATGCGGATCTATATTTTCAGTTTGGAATATATAGCGAGCCACTCATGCTAAGTTGGCTTCTACTCGTCAGCTTGCTGCCACTCCAATTTCACCCGACACTCCGCTTGAAAACCTGTGCAGAATACCCATGTCAATAGCATTGGGTCAGAACAAACAAAAAGTTTGTATTGTCTATTTTCCATTTTACAAATAATGTCCACATCGTATCAGTCCACAACCTTATTCAAATTCAGCTGCACCAAGAAAAATAGACCAATCCAAAGGCAACTCCTCCTCATCAGCATTTCGAACCCACAGGAACCTGATAGAAATAAAGTTATGCTTCAGCAAATATGGCATGCTAGGCAAAGCTCTATGGCTTCACCATAACAAAACAGAAATCGGAGTTCGTCTCATTTAAATAATGTTGGGTTGCATTCCAGATTTTGAATTTAAGTAGGTGGATAGTATTTTGTGGTGGTGTGCAAAACAGTGCAGATGTTTGCTTTGGTACAACTGCTTGACAGTTTAACATTCCTAATTAAGCTGCTGTCCAATCAAACCTATATTAAAATATACTAAATGTAGCTTGGGAGCATTTTTTTCTGGCATGACATCAGAACCTTTGAATACTTGAGATCTGCCTGCTACTGCCTATTAGTTGTTTCAGGGGCACTCAACACTTACATGGGCTCTCCCTAGGCACATTGCCTGAGGAGGATACCAAAGTGCCTGCTTGCTTCAGGAATAGTTTACTTCTTTAAAATATATTTCTGGTAATATGTGCCTGGTTCCACTGATAATGTGTATGCCTGACATTTATTTGGGATATTTTCCACTCCTTGTTGTAATCTAAAGATGTCAGCTTGAGCTTTGAGGAGCACAGAGAGTTCAATGCTGGGGCTAGCTGAGGTTCAAAGTGAGCAAAGAATGAAAAGGAAGTGTGTGAGGTTGTGTTGAATTATGAAGAGGCCTGATGATGGTTGGCTTAGTCTTAAACCGGACCATAGACATGGAAGTAGCTTGCTGCTACTCAAGGCGCCCCACTATTGGAATACAGGTGGGAAACATGGTGTACTTTATAACTAAAGCACACACATAAACAAACTTAGACACAATCTCCTTACCACACAAGCCAGAGAAAAGAGCAACAAACGTAGCAGTCACCAGTCAGCTCTATTTACATGTGTGCTCAGAAAGGAGTTGCCCGGTCCTTGTATGTGATGTGTTTGTCTGTCAGTGTCAGTGTCAGTGCATAGCACCAGTGATGTCCCAGGTGGTGGGCTCAATACTTTTCATCTCCCCAGCCTGCCTCTTGTGACCACCAACAGACAGCCAGACCGACAGACAGACAAACACACTGACTCAGTCATGCAGAAGGACCAGAGATGACCTCATAACAGCCATGACCAGGAACTGTGTGTGTGTGTGTCTGTGTGTGTGTGTGTGCGTGTGTGCGTGTGCATGTGTGCGTGTGTGTGTGTGCGTGCATGAGGGATAGAGAAGCAATCGTATAAGAGCATGCAGACTGTTTTTTGGAAAGTGCTGGCTGAAATGTTTCAAATAAACATTTCAAGGTTTGTGTTTTTCTGTGACCGATTGTCCTGCCAGCCAATATCTGCGAGCTTCATTTAAAGGAACCGCCCATACTAACACTTAATTATTCATACTCACGTTGGCAAACAATCTGTCAATCAGACAACATCCTTTCAAAAGTAGTTCTTGAAAGTTCTTTAAGTTCTTGAAACTTGTTATTTACAAACTGTATGCTGGTTTTATTGCAAATAAAATGAGCTTTTAGTCAAGGTTCTTTTTTTTGCTACAGTCATCAAATTTATGTGGCAACAATGTTGTGATCAAAATATGGCGCTGTGTGTTTTTGGTTGCAGCAGTTTAAAGTGTATAATTTAAATTAGATTTTATTTACTTTGCATTAGATTCTATTGACTTATTTTCTTATATTCTATTAATGTCTGCATTAGCGTTAGGTGTCAAAGAGACACAAGAATTTAATTGCATACTTTTGCCTCTGTAAACGTTATGCATGTGACAATAAAAAACCTTGAACCTTGTAGTTGAAGTAGATGTTGAGTGATGGAAGTGTTAGTAGTTGACGCCATCTGATAATATTGTTGAAGCATCTCTCTGAAATGCTGTGCGATTGCCCTTCTCAGCCAACGTAAATTACAGAGATAGACTGCCCTACAGCAACACAGCAGAGACATCACCATGCACTTTTTTCAGTAGTCTTTTTTAATGCACAGACAAATAGAATCATCCCTGATGAAGTTGTACAGTCATAACAGATAAAACATTGTAATAGAATGTCAACCAGCTACCTTCAGGCCACCGATTCAGTTTACTCCCATTCAAGACCAAGCAGACCATGTCACCCTTCCATCAGACTAATTCATGCCTAAGTCCATTTCAGTGCCTGACCTTATTTATCACTAGTGATTAGGTGGCCGTCTGGTACACATTGAAATATTGAAATTGTTAATATTATTTTTATTATTCATCTAAATATCCTACTTCCCATGTTAAAATGCACCAAATTTGGCACACATATTGAGATCCTCACAAAATTATTACCCATGCCATGTTATCTCATTGTTCCTGTTGGTGGCGCTATAGCAGCAGTTCAAAGTGGTAAAAGAAATAAAAAAAATAGACCATTGAGGTTACAGCTATGACAATTTCAGAACTTGTCCGTTGTAGTGAGACAAAACTTTAATACAATAAGGCCATCACTCTGTTTTAAAAAAACTGGTGGTCAACTCAAAGTGTCCAAAGTCCAAAACCATAAATTCAATTCACATCAATGTTTCAGGATATCATTGTCCAACTCTCCACATTGACTTTATTGAATGTGTACAGAGCTCATCAATATGTATTGCTGTAAACACTACAACACATTCACTTCCTCACTGGTTCAGTTAACAATCTACATTCAACTAAGTATAAATCCAAAGACCTGATGACCAACAACCTCATGAAGCACTTTGAATTTTAGAACGCTTTACATAAAGCCATTTTCTTTTGTTTTGTAGTTTTATGGACACTTTGACCCGATTTGGAATACCTCCTCCAAGACAATACAACCAAATTGCACTATAATCATTGTATATCATCCTTAGATGGTCTACTTCCAAAACAAAACCAAGCGTGATGACACATTATAAACTAAAGCGCACAGTGGATACAAATGTGTTACTGTAAACAGAACTGTACATTTAGATTTTTAACTGCTTTAATATTGTTCCAATTTACATACTCCTGTAAATTATTTGTATTATGATTCACATCACAATTTAAAGTTGCAAAATACTATAAATACAAAGTACTTTGAAAACTGCCATTTTTATAAATAGCCAAGTGAAGTCGTTTATTGTTGGGTTTGAACTAACTCCTCTTAAACCATAAAACCAAATATACTAGAAATTGCTGCATATCATCCTCGGATGGACTACTATACACAAAACAAAACTTGGCGATACAGTCATAATTGAGCTGACACTCCACCAAAATGCATTTCTCTAATTGATTAAGCAGTAGTAGCATTTACTAGTGCGTTAACATACCTTTAATTTAGTGCAATAAAGCAATTTGCTTGAACGTCACTAGTGGTCTATTTTTCCTCACATACAAGTGTCGGACCCGCCCTCAGGAAGCAGTGGGCGGGAAACTTCTTGCAACCATGATTGTGGTCGCGTCTTGTCCAGTAATGTCGTTCAAACATCCACGTACGCTTATGAGCATCTATGTACACTTGTGGACATTTGAGGGCTGTATGTTTATTCAAATTAATTTCTTCTTACATTCAGTAATTCAACTTACCGGTATAAAATGTTATTGGATTTAAAATACAATATGTTTTTATAATTTACATTGTCACTGGTAGAGCGAGTTTTAAAGGGGCCCAAAAAATTCTAAATCAACCCAGACTGGCCCAGCCAACTAGTGTTTCTTATTAATAGTATGTGCAGGATGTTATTGCATGAAAAATAAGCTACTTGTAGTGCCTAGTAGCCATACAGTCCTTTGGAAATGTTTAAACTAATTGTTACAAACATCCTTATTAGCAGGCGATCAGTGAGTCATTGACAGATAATAAGACAGGTGCATTTGCTAGCCTGCAAAATCCCAAAATATATTTTAAGGGTCTGGACCTAGAAATTTCCCTCTTCCTGACTCCAGTAGGCTGGCTCTACATTAATTTCCACTGACCAGAAAAAAAAAAACAATAAACAAATTGGCAATAAGGAGCCATTATGGTAACTATTTGAAATTGAAAAAAACTAAAGATCAATTTGGTTCAGTTCATTTCGGTTCAGAAGAACTGAACCAAATTGATCTTCAGTTTTTTGTTCAAATTTACACAAGAGATGGGCAATACAGACATCTTCAGGTTAAGGACGGTTCACAATGTTTGCCATTATGTTGGGCTCAAACTAATGTACACAACAATCTGTTGCCAATGATATCAGCCAACCAGTAAGATAGTTAGTTAGTTAGTTAGAACCCCTACTTATTCCTTCTACCAACACTGCACCTCAATTTTCACAACAGCTGTGCTTTGTATTTACTCAAAGTTGGTGGATGCATGTTTCCACTACCAGTGGATGCATTTTAAATCCACAAAATCAGTAGGACTTGGAAAACTGTTCTTGTGAATGCTGCCATTTCAACAGAACTACTAAGCTTCTTTTTGATTTTTTTTAAGGTGGGGGTCAAAGAATTGTGCACACCCACTCTATAGGGAGCTTGTGCAAGCATAGCAATGATACATGATGGGGCACTAATGTTTTCCCTCCACCCATCCCAGAGTTTAGAGATCAGACCACGCCAGCGGAAAAACACACAAACACATAAACTTATGGTTTGCCCTCTCACCACTGTGTGTGTGTGTGTGTGTGTGTGTGTGTGTGTGTGTGCGTGCATGTAAATGTCAGTTAGTGTGTGGGGGTGTGTTTTGTTGGAGAACCCTCCAAACCTTGCCCTGACATTGATGGTGTATAAATGCAGACTGATGATCGTCGGATGACAATTCCCGTAATCATTAAACCTCGAGCAATACATCAGGGACTGTGTGTGTGTGAGTGTGTAATCATTAAACCTTGTGTGATTCATCAGGGAGAGAGAAGAGGGGATCCTGAGTGTCACATTTATCCTGGGGTAGTGGGAAATGAAAGAGTATGGGGGTTAATGTGTATGTGTTTCTGTTTGTGAGTGTTTGAAGGGAGGGGGGTTCACAAGTGCATCCGTGTGCGGAAAAAAAGAGATTACTAACGAGAATAGTATGATTGAGTGAGGGACCAAGTGAACAAATTAGTGAATGAAAGAGGAGGGAGTGAAGACTTCAAGTTTCATTCACTGCTGCAAGGGTGTTTTTAGGTGTGTGTGTGTGTCTGTGTGTCCGTGGGTCTGTGTCTTTTTGTCTCAAGAGAAGTGTCTTCTAGAATGAAAAGTGACAAGCAAACAAGGAAGTTATAAAATGATTACCAGAGTATTCATTTGAATATGTTGATCTTGGAAATTATCACAGGTAGAGCTTGATGTCTATCCCGATACTAAGGAGGCCATAAACTGAATATTTGTAAGCTGTTGTTTAAATAATAACACCTAATACACAATCACATATGCAGACACATCCAATGCGCGCACACACACACTCACACACACACACTCACACACACACACACACACACACACACACACACACACACACACACACACACACACACACACACACACATTCCCTTGACAGCCATCAAGTAGAGGGATAGAAGGGGCGGGCAATTTGCAAAGAATTAGATTCCTCTCTCTTCCTGTGTGTGTGTTTGTGTGTGTGTGTGTGTGTTGTCAGAGGGACAGCAATTGCACCAGAACAGGGCCCTGTCGCATTAGACGTCAAATTGAATAAATAATCTTTTTCTAAATCAAATTCACTACGGTGCCTTACTATGTTAACGGCTTCATTTAAAAAGCAGGACAAATGGTTGTAATGCGGGTAATGACTACAGGCACACATCAACATTCCCTCATCATGTGATGTAGAAATATAAAGCCGAAGCACTGTCCAAAAAGTGAGCACAGCGTGATAGATTTGTCAAACATGGAATATATGCATTGATCAGCTTAAATATTGGCATTTTTACAAAACTCATCTTTTCGTTTTTTTTTTTTTTTGTTGAGCCTAACACTTTTAATTACTGTTAGAATATATTTATTCAACAAACCAACATAACCCATTTCACATTTCAATTGATCTGACATCTCTTAACAATAATTATGTATTAGTATTTCACCACAAAAGTCTACAGTCACACACGTATTCACGGAGCATTCAAACAGTGCATGCCTTCACCCAAACATACACACACCACCCCTCTTTGTGTTAACACTGAGATAGAGATCAACATGTTTATACCGGAGTCCATCTTCTCACTGTGTCTCTAAAACATACTAAAACATGTGTGTGTGTGTGTGTGTGTGTGTGTGTGTGTGTGTGTGTGTGTGTGTGTGCGCTCTCTTACTGCCATAGTGTGAGATTGTGTCCTTGTCTTAATTTATCTAGCCTTGTGCACGAATGTCTCTGTCAATTTGCAAAAAAAGTCATTATCAGGCTGCTTGTGAAGGCAGGAACAGTCTGGTACAGCTGTATATGACACAGCTATACATGACATGTGTAATCTATATATTGTGTGGTGAGACAGAGCCTTCTGGGGGAGGGTGAAACATTGTCCCTTGTCTAATACCAGCATCTTGACTTGACAAAGTTAACTATCATAATTTTTTACTCAGGTTTGCAGTTTTGTGAAGACTTTCCTTGAAAAGCCAGCAGACCTAATGCAGGTGCAGTTACAAATGCATACTCTATGCATACCCACCGACTTGTTTCTAAAGCAGGCATTTCTGTGTGCATGCTCTCATTCATTTGTACAAACACATTGGCAGCAGTGCAATTTTATGGTCATTCATCAAAAAAGTGAGCACAGCATCATTGATTTATGTCACACATGGTTAGAATACACGCATTGATCAACTTCATCTTAGCGTTTTTATTATTATTATTTTCATTTTCGTTGTCCTGCAAAAACAATTACAGACAATTATAACCTACAAAAATGTATTGCCATTAAAAGCCATGTAAAAAAAGAAAGGATGCATCTTTAATATATTCTGAATGAATAATTATCTCCTGTTTTGAGTAAAGGGAACAATTAAGATAAAACATACTGTTCCACATTTGAAATTAAATTGAGATCTAGTCATTTATTTTTCAATTTGATTAACAATCCAATTCAAATGGACTGCTAATAATGAATCCAGATGCTTAAATCCATCAAGGGTGCCGAAAGAAAAGTCTGTGATGTTAAGGGGGTAGTTTAAGGTATTAAGTACCGGCGGTTTTAGGTCCATGAGGACTCTAAAATACTCACAAGCAGCTTGGTCATTGTTTTGTGTCTCAGTGCCAGAGAAGGCAGAGGAGTGCTGCACAGAAAATCAAACTTTTAAATGTAAAAAAATAAAATATGCAAATCCAGGCATGTAAAGACCAAGGGAAGAATCAACTGTATTATGCTGTTCTACATGGCACTGTCATTTTAAAGTGTTATACAATAGCCAGTAAGTTATTGCAAAGAGCCATTCCTTTGCTATAAAGTCAAAGCCCCTCACCCATGTTTTAGTTACAATATGTAGTTGCGGAATGTCACAGCAGTTCCATCAGAAATTCACACAATGCAACATTTTACGGCACTTTTACTTTAATTTGAATTAAATTGCAATTACGGGATTATAGTAGCTGTTCTGCATATACTATTGGTTGCTGTTGAGTACAAAGAATGGGTCATAATTCTTTACTATTGAAAAACTGGTTATTTTCATCAGTGCTTTCACTCTAATGCTGAGAAACTATAGATTTCCAGGCTGCATGTATATTCCAAAAAGTTCCAATGTGAATGTTATGGCTATTATGATTGACAATAGACGGGATCAAAATGGTCATCACCTTTAGAGTTTTTGTTCGAGCCGTGAATCAGTTTTGGCAATACATTATTCCCAGGCGATAATGTAGCACAATCAAATTTTTTGTTTTCTTTTAGGGCTATGTTTTCCCAAGTATTGTTTTTTTTAGGGGCATAAAACTCTTGTTAAGGCATCGTTAATGTCATTGTCAGCAGTAGTGATTAATTGGTTAGTAATTGGGGTACCTTATACTGGTTCATGGATTAAACAGTTTTTTCAACAATTCTTCCATACCAGAATTTCATTGTGTATCAGAGAGACGTTTTACATATTTGGGTGAGCTGACATTTATCATCCTGACAACACAAGTGGTGTTTCTTTTTAATTGCCAGCCTTTGACCAGGCCTAATGTCTCGTATGAATGATTTCAATAGTGGTCTTGGAAAGGGCAGAATCTTAAAAGTTGACCCCACCCACACCCCACCCTCCTTCAAAAAATAACGGTGTGTTTTGTTATTACATTTAAGCTATGCAGCTATTATTTTTTTTTTCGTAATAATACATCATTACGTGAAATAACTTGTAGGATTTCATGTTATGACTCAAATCCCCAGAGAAAGAGGGGAAACATTTATCCCTCTGATTGCATCAACCGTAGAACGTTTGCTGGAGTCAGTTGGCTGTGGTCACAGGCAGATAGGGGAGCTAAGGGACGTAAAAGCTATCAATGAAAGCTAAGACATGAAAAAAGTACGAAAATTTACCTGAAACGAATTGTGACTGATAAACGAATGAAGATGAACTCATCAATAAAGATAGGAACATTTTTGGTTGTTGAAAGAGTGTCTTTGTAGAATTTAGATCCTGGCACTGGCTATAGAGTGAAAGCCATTCTAGCCATAAGGTCGGCCTTTGTGTATAGTTTTTACTGTCTTAATGAGCAATTTGTACCCCTTTAATAGTACGATTACAGTTGTGCGTTATGAATCAAATAGGCCATTCATGCCACATACAATAAATAAATATTGAATGCTTTTTTTTGCTTGGTGCATATCTCTCTCTCCCTTCCTCTGTTCAATCTAAATTATTAAGTAGCAGACATGCTGTCTGGTGTTGAAAAGAGTTTGGTGGTTGAGACAGGACTTAGCTTTATAGTTACTTTGTACTCCCAGGATGCGCAGGGCATGTTGTTGAGGGACATGTGTATCCACGTTTATTGTGGAGTTCATGCAAAGGTCAATTCCATTTTAGTTTGGTTGCAGCAAAAGTGATAAAGCGATGAAAAAAGTGTGAACAATGTCTGAATGTCTGTGGTAGAGCCCCATGCCACCAACAATATTAATGTATAGTATAAGAAGTGTCCAAACACTGTAAATCTGTTTTTGCAATAGCATCATTCAAAAGTAGAAACAGAAACCACATTATCTGTATATGTTGGGATCCTCAATCAGCCTGGAGATACAGAACCGTTCTACTGTCTCTCCTGATTTGGTTGATCTTTTTCAATGGTACATTCTCTGATTCATATGATCTCTGTCCACTTCTGTTCCCCCAAAAATCTTTTGGCTATGGCTAAGGCTGCTAGAAATGATAGATCCGTTTAATCTCCCTCATCTGTCGTTATCATGTTAGATATTATGTGAATTTCACATTCAAATAAATGGTATATATATATCATATTAATTAAATATGTGATACTTTTTGAGAATTAATTATTTGTGGGATAATTAACCAGGGAGTGTATTTAAGATGATTTATTTATTTGACTTCGGTTGTTGGTGTGACATCCGGAGGGTAGGATTAGAATTTGGCATAAAGAACATGAAAGCATGGCTCCTTCCTGCCTTTTATCAATGGTTCAGGCTGGTGATGGTGGTGTAATGGTGTGGGGGATATGTTCCTGGCATACTTTAGGCCTCTTAGTTCCAATAGAGCATTGTTTAAATGCCACAGCCTACCTGAGTATTGTAGCTGTCCATTTCCATTGGTCCATATAAAACCAGTGTACCCATCTCTCGATGGCAACTTCTAGGAGAATAACACGCCATGTCACAAAGCTCAATCATTTTAAACTGTTTTCTTGAACATGGGAATGCTATCACTGTACTCAAATGGCCTCCACAGTCACCTAATCTCAAACCGATAGAGCACCCTTTAGGATTTGGTGGAACGAGAGATTCATATTATGGATGCGGAGTTGACAAATCTCAGCAACTAAATTACGATATCATGTCAATATGGACCTCTGAAAATCTCTGAAGAATGTTTCCAGCACCTTGTTGAGTCTTAACCACTAAAAATTAGGGCAATTCTAAAGGCGAAATGGGTCCAGCCTGGTACTTGTATGGTGTACCTAATAAAGTGGCCAGTGTGTGTGTGTGTGTGTGTGTGTGTGCGTGCGTGCGTGCGTGTGTGTGCGAGCGAGTGAGTGCGTGAGTGAGTGAGTGTGTGTGTCCGTGTGTTGTTGATGTTCCCTGCCTCAATACCTTTTGTCCATTATTATCTCTGTAATTATTTATCTGTTTTCTGTTTATTGAATTTCAAATGTTACATTGGACCATCTGTTGAACACGTTTCTATATATCGTTTAATGTTTTCTGCAATAAACAGTGACCTTAGGTGTCTTGACAGGCTCCTATGAATTAAATATACTGTTATTATCATTATTATTCTTATAATTATGTCACTGCTTAGACAGGTTTTTGGTGCTCTTATGTAGACTCCCACATGCTACCTACTTGTTTCTGCTCTCATTAGTCCTGCCTATCATGTTATCTCATTAATAAACTAAGTCATAAAACAATTTTTTTCCATTCGTTTACAGATGTAATTAAGCTTCACTGTGAGGGGAAGAGGAAAAGGCTCTGGTTTCTCTTCTTTGCCTTTCACGGCCCCCTTCATGTTAATTGAAACAACATGGCGAGGGACCTAAACAGCAAATAGCTTGATCAATACTCTGCCTGATGTGTAAATTGATCTTTAAAGTGTGTGTATGTGTGTGTGTGTGTGTGTGTGTGTGTGTGTGTGTGTGTGTGTGTGTGTGTGTGTGTGTGTGTGTGTTTGTATGTGTGTGTTTGTGTGTGTACATGTTTGAACATACATCTTCTTACTTAGCTAGGTGTTCAATCAGTCTAATTTATTCTCGCTCTGAGACTACATGTGGTTTTAAGACAATTCATTTGCTTTGCATTTGCAATGAAGCAGTTCTGCAAATAGGGGCCATTTATACACAGGAAATTCATACTTATTGTACTAAATATTGGTACCAGGGATTGTCAAATGTCACTTCTCATTGACCTAGTAAGGTAGCCCCGCCAAATAAAATCCTCCAAAATCACTAATGTATAATTGTTTGCTGAAATATTTAATTAACTTATTTGGCATAGGAATTAACTTAAGTGTTTTGTTTTCAAACATTCAAGTATTTTTTTGTGGTAGTGTTTGCTTTATTTATGGGCAACGGCCACACGTCCTTTGAACATGCCAATCAACACTGGACAATACTCCAATTCTCAATGTCCACATTCCCCATCTGTACATATTATGTATATCTTAGTTATTTTGATCTTATTTGATTTTTTTTTGTTGATATTTTGGCTCTGTCCTACGTAGTTGCTGCCTGCCATGTCATAAAAATGTCTTTGCTCAGAATGATCTTGTGTTATAATTTGCACTTGAACTTTGAACTTTGAACAAAGAAAGAAGGCCCCTTTTGATTGAAATGCTCTTTTAACTCTAAACCCGTTAGGAATGTTTTTAATTTAATGTTTAAAATCTAACACTGCTTTAAATCTGTATATTTCTGCAAAGCCAACTGCTGATGAACTTTATGAAGGATTTTAAGTACTTAACTACTTGTATTCAATGTGTTAGTCTGGCCACAATAACCTTCAGATAGTTACTACAGATATATTGTGGTTTGCATGTAACAAGAATGTTTTCATATAACTTTTCAATCCGGTGATTAATTTGTTATGCTCTTCAGTTATTCATTGTTTTCCTAAAGCAAGAGACACTGCTCTGATGTTGAAATGTATGATACAATTCATGGTAATATGTAAATCACGCTTCAGCTATGCAGCATAGCACATGCGAAACGGCCCTGGCCTGTGTACACACACACACACACACACACACAGGGACAGGGGACATTATGGCTGGGCGCTAATGAAAAGCTTTACCTTCTCTTGGCGGTCTCCCCATGTTGGAACGTGTTCATTTACCCCTGCTCTTTCGATTTTCCCTCCCTAGCTCACTTTCTGTCGCAATCCTGGTACACCAGGGAGATATGCAGGGCAATTGGACATGCTTGGGAGGTTTGTCTTACAGGTGAAGGTGGAGGGAAAAGTTGAGTAGTGGGTTGGGAAATCATTAGGACCAGAGTCTTCAGCTTCTTATCTATTATGGATCTTTAGTGGCGACAATAAGATGCAATCATAATTGCACCGCATACCTCATTAGAATAGAATGTTTTTTTAACTTTGGATTCCATGTACAGGATTGCACATAGAGATAAGAGTTCAGCACAAAGCATGTCAACATGACTTTAGCCCTACCAACCTTGACAGGGTAGGGAGCCAATTGCACATGCTAGAGAGATTTCTTCTTGAGAAGGGAGAAAATAAGACTAGTCAAAATAAAATATCCCCACAATTCGCTCTATTATGCATTTTACCAAGTGAAATAGGAGGGGTTGAGGATCACATTGCATATATCATTATAATAGGATCTACCAATACTGTATTTTTACGAAAAGCCGTTTTTTAAAAGCATCCCTTTAACGTGTCAGTCAACTGTATAGAATGTATATCCATTAGCTCTTACCTGTTCAAAAGGTTAATATGAACTAATCACATTAGAGCACTGAACATTACACCTTCTAAAAATAAAATAGTTCATGCTGTCACCGCTTCTAGGGTACCAACTTATTTAAATACCAACTTTGGTATTTTAGGAAAATTCTGTGTGACAAAAGATATGCATCACAATTCCATGGACACTTGCTGAGCATTGTCTTATTAAACATTGAAAAGCTGTGCATTTATTATACTTTTACTTGTTGACTGACTTAAAATGTTCTAATTTAAACATTGTATCAAGTGATCTGTAAAATAGCCCTCTGGGTAATAAGGTCAATTCTGAAATTTGTGTTTTCTGCTGTCACTTTTAGTGGCAACTCATGATCAGGGAACGTTTGGAATACTAACGTCATAAAACATGGCTGTAATAGAGTTTTTTTTTTGTTTTTTTTATAACTCTTGTTATACATTTTTATAAATTTTGTTATTTTCAGTTATTCAATGTATGTACTAATGGAATAGATTTTGCACTTTCCCAAACAAATTCCTTTATTTTGGAACAAACCCTAATAGGTTTGCAACTATATTTGTAATGGGCATGTAACAGCTATGAATGACTATGTCATTCAGCGTCTTTGAGTGTTTTGAAAAGCGCTTTATAAATATAATGTATTATTATTATTATTATTATGTATTGTGAGGTTTTATACCACATTTGTACATTTTAAATATCATCAAATGTTATTGATTGCATACCTCTCAATAACTTTAAATTATTTCTGAAACAGTCTTAACATTCTCTAAAAAGTAAGGATAATTGATACACCACAACTTGATTGTATGTCTGGAAAAGGTATTAACTCAAGCAAGATATTTAATTCACTCTTCAAAGCCAATTTAGTGTGTCAGTAAGATTTCCAATGCCACCAACATGAAACGTTTCTTTGTTTTTGTGTGAGCCTTAGTCATACTGGTCAAATTGTTTGGATATTTTGTCAACACTGCAGTCCACATTAATCAATTCATCATAAATTGTAAACAGAACATGTAGTACCCATTTTTACATGTTTCTTACATGTAAATTAATATCTAGTGAACAGAAATGTTTTGTTTAGCATACATTTTTGTGTCTATGTGTATGCGGATGTATATGGAATTAGATTGCTACCAATAATCACAAATAAATGCAACAAATAAATAAATGAAACAATTCATAAATGTATTTCATGATTAATACATTGGTTCACAAATAAATGTACATGGATTAATAGAGTTTTTGGTGACTTTTATATACGTGAGGCTGTTCACAAATAAATGCATATAAAATTATGTAGTTCACACATGTGTAGGTTCAAAC
>JAVQJS010049283.1:0-16218 GCA_036024795.1 Galaxias rostratus | reverse complement strand
CCCCCCCCCCCCCCCCCCCCCCCCCCCCCCGCCGTAAAAACAATGGATTTGATTGGATTACGACAGTGAACCAGTGAAGCAGAACTATCATATTTACACTGTGGGCAATGTTGTATAGTTGTGAATTTAATTAAATGCAATGGGACTATTTTAGCCTGCAGCCAGGGAAGAGTAAACACCAAACACCAAGTGGACTGAATGTGAATGAGCACTCTAACAAACCATAGTGCCTCGTTATGTCTATATACAACATATTCCCCACATAGAATCCCTTTTACTGACATCTTCAACACTTTCATGTAAAGCTTAACATGTCGTAAACGAACACCTTTAGCACCTTTACACGCTGGATGCCATGCAAGTCATTTGAGATGTACTTTGTACAACCTCAGATATAGGAAAGCTTTTGAGACAGGGAGTGGGAATATAATGGACCCAGTCAGGGTACAGGTGGCATTACAAAATACTTAGAAGCAGGTAACGCCAGATTGATTAAATAATGAATACATTGTGAATAGTAAAATAGATTGCCTTTTACATTGATACCACAATAGACGGACATAAATGTATGCTCTGCAAAGGGGAAAAGTAGGTAGACAAAGTTTAATTGTTACTTTAATTGACTGATCAAACACGTTGTACTTTGTTGTACTGGCAAACTCATCCAACTCTTTTTAAATGTTTTTATAGAAAACTTTGAAACCATCAATTAGTATGCAAAGTACATCCATAATGAAAAATGTAAACATGAAAGACTTGCCTTTTCAAAACACTTTTCTTAAGCTCCCTATTGTAGGCTGCTCTTAATTGTTAGTCTTGAATGTCAAAGACGTTCACGTTCATTTGAGCCTGCAATTGTCATTAGTCAGTCGTTCAGGTTTAGATTAGGCTTGGTCTGCCATTTTGAGTTATTCTCTGGACTCAGAAACACAATGTGTGCCATCCCTGCAGTTCACGCCTATTAATGTTAACACACAGGGCGCATATGTGGAGGTACATTCACTAACTCCATGCCAGTCAATTATCAACTCCGTAATGGTTTGCATTAGTAAAATTATGATAAAGTATACCTAATTCTATTGAGCATACTTATTTCTATTACATTTTGTTTAGTGATACTAAAAAGAAACCTCTAAATAATACAAGTCCTAACATCGTGCAGCAGTTGAAGTGGGATCCCTGGTCATAAAAAACCTGAGTACAACCAAACCATTCCTCTCAAACTCTGCCCTGGTACAGGTTTTTGAGCTGACGGTAAATCTGCACCAAGGACAAACTTTCAAAGCACCATGGGACTCAGAAAGGATTGAGATGATATCACCATAGCATACCATGATAATAAGCCTCATCAATTCATCACGTCAGGCAGAAACCCCTTACCTCAGCTGAAGTATCTATTCATTCCACCTTAATAGCGATAGGCTTTCCCAGCCTTCCATTTTTGTCCGATGCATACCATGATAAATTAAAAGTTTCCCATTGAAAAGTTAGAACAATTTCTATCCTTGTGGCTTCTTGGTCCTTTCATAAGTTCTCAGTGGCTAAGAATGATTTTAAATCGGTCAGCCATTTCTATTTCCCACTGAAATAAATAGCAACATCGTTTGCGTTCACTTCCAAATGTGATATAGCTGTCTGGTGCTTTTGTCAGAAATGACCCTCTGCTGCAGTGTTGATCCATGTTTTTGTTGATATTACATTGAGCCGGAGTGAAGCCAGAGGTATTAACACAGAGCAGAGAATGTCCTATTCAGACGGAAGACAAGCTGAGGTGAAGGCGATAAGAATGACTTGGAGAATCTGTGTTTCTCGGTGATGATTCAGCATTAACAGTCAACACAATGCCATCATGCAAGGATTGCAAATAACTGATGAATCCTTCTTCCGTTGAATTGTTTGTGGCATACAAATAAACCGTTTTTTAACAAACGTTGAGCTGAAGTTGAGTTTCATTATATGTGTGCATTCTGGTTTAGGCGAGAGTATACACAGATTCTATACTGCTCTAAGAAATACAATCAAATTTTAAACAACACCACAAACAGTTTCCAAAAACCAAGCTTCAAAGTGAGGCTTCTGGTCATACCATCTAGCCTGAACAGGTGAAAACATTTCAAACCCAGTTGAGGCCCAGTTGAGGGTGTGTTTTAGCCCTCAGACAGGCCTAGCGTAAATGGGAGAGCTACAGGACTCACTCCCGGGTTTCATGCCTAATTATCTCTTAAGTCCACCTCTCACTTTATGTCTTTGTCGAGTAAGATAAGACCAATTTGTCAATGTCTGCCTAACTTCCTCAGCAGGCAGTGTTTATCTCTGCCCAACATCCCTGGAGTGAAGACCATTCTAGCATGTGATTGGCCCACAGAGATAGGGCATCTATCTTTATGGATTGGCTCCTGCGTTGATCAGCCAGAGGAATGGCCTTGGTATGCAGCCATTATGTCAACATTAAGGTGGGCCCGGCACACTTTAGTGTTGTTGTAGTGTCTGTCGGACCAACATGGAGGAGCCATGACATACACACAGAAACAAATGAAGCCTTCTCATTAGAAACGTTTGTGTGGTAGCTTAGACGGGATCTTGGTCAGCGGATTTCTAAGAAAAAAGAAGTGACTTGAAGGATCTGATGCAGTGTGCAAATTTGAATTCAGCCAACGACGAAATGAATACGTCTCTGCTTGCGGGACAGTGAAGTGCTTTTAGAAGCATGATAACAAGACCCCCAAGCCTACCGTGTGAGGGAATCTCTGAATAAGTGTGAGCCGTTTGCGCTTCTTATTTCCGGTGGAAAGCAGATGAAGACAAGAGAACAGCTGCGTGTGCTGAAACATTGTGAGAGAGCGGAGAGAGCCACACACTTCTCATATATGTGAGCCATGGGGGAAATCAAAGCGAGAGAGGGCGACGTGGAAGTGTGAGGCTAGTGAGCTCTAAGAGCTGAGGTCTGACACAATGACCGCACCACCTGCCCTAATTGGGACTCCTACAAAATGTGCCGGAGGAGAGATAGGAGACAGCTGTTTGATCAGCCAGATAAAATGGTAGACTGCCACCAGCCAAAAACATGCCTCGCTTAGTCTCCTTTGCTGTGGTGAAAGGACAAATTTACGTTCAGTGGATGTAATAGGCCTACTTTATGTGCAATGGAACAGAGTATAGCAGATATCTCAATGTTCACCAGTCATTCAAACGGGAAAGGTTGCCCATACATCTTCAGCTGAACTTCCAGAAAAGTGTTTGTGTTTTAACTGCACTGACAAAAATAACCGTAGTTATTTTATTATAAAATAAGAGTAGGATTTCAGAGCATACAGAGAAAACACATAATATTGAGGTCAAGATTAAGAGAGCAGGAAAATAAGGCGGGTACAAGTGCGAGTTGTCTTTACTTAGAACGGTCTGACGGTCTAGCTTACAATACGTTTGATCCATTTTGACATATCCACACACTTGTTACACTTCAGCTAATCTTAAGTTCACTTTTTATAATAAAGTGATGGTCAGCAGAAGGCAGATTGCGAATGACTATTCACTGAAACATTATTATTATTAGAATGTAGTAGTGACTGTGCTCCCATCAAGCACAACCAGGAGAAATGCAGTGTAGGAGTGAAGGCCACGGCTGCTGGTTAAGTACTGGGGATATGCTGCTCCAGGGATCACTCTAATGCTGAGGAGGCAAGACTCTACAGCAGGGCAGTATTAAAAAGTTTCCACTCACTGCACATCTTTTTGGTTCAAAGCAATTGATTTGCAAGATGTCTTAGGCTCCTCCAAAAACCATTCAAATTTGTCGTCAGCAGCTTTGAATTCCAAAGCAGAGTTGACAGGGGAAAGGCAAAGCCAGAATGAGCAGGCCGAAAAAGCAAATTCAACTTTAGTTGGTCAGTCGAGTTACTAGTTGTTCATTTTATTTCCATTTGAATCTACTGCTCGCAAGCATACAAGCTGGATGTTGTTATATTTGGATTCATGAACCCCTGTATGGCGAGCATTATTATATAGGACTGCACCGGATTTCAGAACGGCGATACAATACACAGCCTCGACAGCAGACTAAATTCGAGAGGGAAGAGCGTGAAAAAATACATTGTTCACTTGTTGACACTTACTCTTGGGCACTAGGCAGCTCTCATCTTCGATTCAGCTCTGGAGTCTGAATGAAAAAAGAATCAATGTGCCAGTTTGTCCAGTGGAACCCCTGGGGGAATGCAGTAAATGTAAATGTTGTTTCTAAGAGGGAGACTTTGTCAATGCAGCACTTCTATAATCCCAATATTCAGTGGCTGGTCTCCACTGACAACTGAAACAGCTTTTTGTTTGGTTGCTGTTTGTGAATCGAAAAGTACCCTTTTAGCTGTTGCTACCTTTTTTCACATGCAGGACCCAGTTTGTCTGTAGAGTTTTCTCTCAGAGGCTGTCGAACAATTCAAACCAGTGGTGGTGGAGAGGGGATGCTGACCCTTGTCATGCCCCGTTGAATACCAATTCCCTGCCTTTTACACACTCTCTAGTTCTTAACTTTACGTGTATTGTCCTGTGCAAAATTAGCAAGTCTGAATAGCCAATATAAATGTAGAGGAAAAAAAGGTTATCAAAGGCTTGTAATGGTCAGGCTTTGAACTTTGATCTCGATTTCCCAACCTTCATCAGACTGTCTTGCAGGATCTATATACTCTTTGGGTTCCAGCTGCAGGGGTTTATGCTGTGAGGTACCACAGACAACAGCTGGATGGAGGAGGATAAGGGGGATGGAGGGAAGATTTTTATGTAAGGCGACAGTGAGTGACAGTCAGGCAGAGGTCTGGGGTGAATCGCCATGGAGGAGCGTCTGCCTACAATTATGGGCCTGTCCAGGAGATAACCATGCACAGGGAGGGCCACGAGGCAGGCTCCAATCTGTGGCCCGGCCCTACTCTCTGCCACAGCTTTTCACAGCGGTCCTCTCACATTACCTCACACTTTGATTCCTGACACGGGAGAATGGGGCTCCTCTGTGAATCAGCAGTCAGGCAGAACACGCGAGAAGAGATGAGCGAGCTGCATAATTGACTTTGGACCAAGGCAAAGTTCAGACCGAGGAGGAGCATCTGATTGGGGACTGCACAGCACACACACGCACGCACGCACGCACACGCACACGCACACGCACACACACACACACACACACACACACACACACACACACACACACACACACACACCTCTGTTTATGTCTGTCTTCTCTCATTCCAGACTAAACAAACTATTATGATCGCTAACAACGCATGTGCATCCCTGTTTGCCTAAGTTTAATTTGAACAGCATTCCCTTTTATCAGTATCTATTTTCCATCAAGAGGAAATAGAGAGGTGGTTGCAAACTTTTGTTCTACTCGGCTGAATCTAAAAACCATCCACGGAGGGCCTCACCATGACAGGATATTCACAATTAACTGCATTGGAACAGACAGGCCGAGACAACAGGCTTGGCCAACACATGCAAATGTTATTCATCCTGTTTCTCTTTTCAAGGGTCTTTGCCAAGGTTGAATCAGCAGGCTAATGTCCTCGTTGAACAGCAGTGTTTAGAGACAGCCCTCCACACATTCACCACTGCAAGCAGCTCAGCATCCACAAGTGGAAAGCAATCGAGCGATGACTGACAAACTCAAAGGCAAATATCAAGTGATTTTTGTAAGGAAAAAAGCTGAATGTGAATTCAATAATTCAATTCAATAATCAAAATGTGTATCACAGATTTGTATTTTTAGACCATTGACGGCGATCCATTTTCTAGCAGTGTTTGATAAAACAACAGGACACTCAAGTCTCTTCAGAAAGACTTGGCCACTGTCACTGGAGATGATTATTATATACCACTGGTCCATAGGCACTGTATCTTCATCCTAAAGCTTCCCACTCCAGAAAAACTGGATAATTTTCTGTTGACTGAGCCCACCAAAAAACAATCACAAATTATACTCATCTCAAGAGTTTAAGACCCGACCTCCTCTGAAATAAAAGGGGGGTCCTGGTGATGCATTTACTGTAGACTGCCTTTTAAAGGGTCAACCAGAGGAACAGCAAGACTAGCAGAAAAATTCAGTTTTCGTGTTCCTTCTTATCCAAACAGCCGAAGCCTATAATACGCAGATAAATCCATTTGGCTTACATGGCTGAGATCAGCATTGTGTTTCTGGTACATCAATACCTATCCTCTATTCAATGTACTATCCTCAAATCTCTGGATAAACCCTGTCATAGCTTATTTCTTTGTGTATACAATACTGTACACTCTACAAACATAAGATAGCCCAGCACGGTGGCTCGGTGATTAGCGCTGATGCCTCACAAAAGATGGTACTGATTTCAATCCCAACCTGACCCAAGGGCCTTTCTGTGTGGAGTTTGTGCGAGTTTGCAATGGGTACTCTGGTTTCCTCCCAAAGTCTAAAAATATGCAAGTCAATTGGTGACTCTAAATTGCGTGTAAATGTGAATGTGAGTGGTTGGCTGTCCCTGTGTGTCGGCCCTGCGATAGACTGGCAACCTGTCCAGGGTGTGTTCCGCCTCTCACCCTGTGTTGGGTGTGATAGGCTGAAGCCATCCCCTCCTTCCTGGTTGTATCATCTAGCATAAGTGGTATAGCTAACTGATGGACAAGCTAGCGGTTTTGAATGTTAAACTTATAGCATTCCAGCTATCCACTGCATCTGCACAGCTATTCAGAGATGCTGAGGAATTCAGGAGGTGGTAATTATGCGCCATTGACCCCTCACATAGATGAATTATCTTAGCCCATATTCAACACTGCCAGCTAAGTGGATTTCCATGGCTACCACTCCCTCCAGTGGTAGATTAAAATGCTGACGGTCTCTCAATCACTTCAGTGCTGTCTTTCTTCAAGAAAAACCTCAATGTGGACCTACACATTAAGGTACTGTGACAGTCATAGATCAGGATATTCGATTCCACAAAAATTAAATCTCCAATCAATAACACACCTCACACTATTTGAGAATTGTCTCACTGTTAGACCCTGTCCACTTTTTTTTTACACTTGTGCTCCACAGAACAATGCAACTATCCAGAACAACTAGGACAGTCACCTCTAGCACTGGGAAATAAACATACACACATATGCAATTGTTAATTTTGTGCCATAGTTTTATTTATCCCACCAGTGTGACTAGCAAGGCTGGGCAATATGACAAAAATCTATCAAAGTAATTACTAGATTTTTTTCCAGTTTTCATAATTAGTTCCTTTAAAATTCAATATATATATATAGCAAGTTTCACAACAAATGCCTGTCTTTAACTTTTAAGCATGTTTCTTTCTGTTGCAAATTAAGACAATCAATCAAAATAAGAAAATGCCATTGCAGTTTCATCAGCACTCAAATTATTTTACAATGCTTTTTTTTGGACGATTCTGAATATTTGCCCTGCCTTAATGTATTATGTATTGTGAAATAGTTCCTGAAAAGGTCTCTGAAGCATGGCACAAAGGTTTACAAGGAGTACACATTGGAGCATCGATCCACACAGCCCATTGCCCTCATTGACTTGGCGATCTTTGTGAGACACCGACAACTCACTACAGCCCCCATGTGGAGACAGCACTAATCCATGAATCAATCTCTTCAGAGCAAATAATTATTGCAATCATAACTGCCAAGGGTCTTAAAAAAATCATAATAAACATAGATATCTGCCAGTTGTCATGCTTAGTGATTTGGCAGGGTTGTCTGATGTATTTTCTATGTGGGAATACCCTTGTCCCAGCGTGCATCTATCTTCCATTTTAATGGTTATGGATTCAAAGCTAATCTTCCAACACAGCAGAGTTCCAACACAGCAAACGATGGACTACGAGAACAACTATGGGCCTTGCTCTATTATTGCTACGATCATGTTTTAAATAAAGCAGATTGTTTCTATTTCATAAAATAAAACTCTTCAAGCATTTTGTATTTCAAAAGCCGAGGAAAGGGTGCTCAGTTGGTCTTTAGTCTTTTACTCCCCACATAGTCTGCCATGGCTTCCTCCTGGTCCCGTTTGGCTCCTCCCGTCACCTCACCGGCACCCGCCATCTTCTGAGCACCATGGAGCTCAGCACTGGCTTCTTTCATCTGTTTCATTTCCCTCTTCTCTCTCCTCTCCTCCATCTCTCCAATCTCCTCTGCAAAAAGGGCTTTGAGGGAAGGGATGAGTCTGGGGAGCACTCTGAAGTCTCCGAACCGGATCTGAGAGAGGAGGAGGCAGGCAGAGGTGGAGGGGTCAACAGACAACTGACTGCCTCCCAAACAGAGGAGCCTCTCTGTCAGACAACTGACTGTCTCTCAAACAGCTGGAACTAGGCTTTCTATACCAGCCAGGATTTAAGCGTGGGAATTTCCATTTCTGAGTATGTATGTCTTAAGATGCTTTCAGACATCCTATATAATCGTTCTCTCCAGATATGATTCTAGTTAAAATGGCCTGTTTTAAAGAGACAAATCAACTTGTTTGTGGGGTAGGTACGAAACAGGCACTCATTCAACATCCCTACTCACCCTCATGTGGTCAAAGGAGATTCCCACGCGGTGGTCAAAGTCCTCGCTGAAGAGGGGGATCTTGGCGTAGCGCTGGCTGAAGTGATTGAGCATGATGAACTCTGCATTCATCTTCACGCCGATGCCAATGGCCTGGGAGGTGGTGCTGTTACAATGGAGAGGGCCATGTTACGTCGTCTAATGGTTTTATTCTATTTACAAAGGCAGTTCACACAAACTACATTATTTACTGCTGGCTCACTAGGGATTTTTAAACTAGTTAGGAGGCTTCTTTAACCTCCTCAGATATTTAAAATTAATAAGGACCGCAATTCAAACTGCTATTTTATTTTTGAAGAGCCTTGTCTATCGATATTCTTTGTATAAGAAATTTGAATGAGACAATTTGTCAAAGTGGTCAGCATTTCCAGCAAAATGTTACTGTGGAAAATGGCAAGCAATGTCACCAACACAGCTTTACCAAACAGTAACCACAGCTGTATCTGTTTTACCTATGCCTTTTCTCCACCGCCTCTGCCTCCAATCCGTCCTCCAATGTGGCTTCATGAATAAGTAACGTGGCGTTCTTCCCTTTTAAAAACAGAATCACAAAAACATGAATCACCCCGGCGCGGTGAACCGAGCACTTACAGCGTTTTGCTCTCCCACAGGAAATCAATCACGGCGTCTGCCTATTAAGCACGGCCGCGCCCTGTTTGGTGGAGCCCAGTCGTTTATAATGAACAGGCATGGGACATACCCAAACCTCGCTGGGGGCTTTTGCTTGGATAACGTCCAGTCAAGCAATTTAAAAAGAGTCAATGAAGTTGGATCCCAGAGGAGCCATTAGGGGACCTTGTGATTCATAGCGAGCTGCAAGCGTGATCGATGGCATTAAATAATAGAAGGTCAATTATGGCAGGCAGCGCTTCAGCCAGGGCTGAAAATGTTCATATCGGTAACTGCAGCTTCAAGGCAGACACAGGCTGAAACACAATTTGAAAATGATCTTCCCGTCTTCGCACAAGACTGACTGACCACATGCACCTTGTGTGTAGGTCATCTGCCCAAAAGGCATAAAATATGCAGTATGAATGCAAGACCTCAACATGTGTGAAGAAATCAAGTCATGACAGATCTGGTGACCTTGTACTGACCCATGTGTGCTAAAGCGTCACAGGGCATGGTGTCCCCTGAAAAGGCCAGCTTCCAGCCGGACCGGTGAGTGATACTGCAGGCAAAGGCCCCCTTACAGTGCCGCACAGAGCACGTTTCAAACTGCAGAAAAGGGAAGGGGGGGCACAGGTAGAAACCATCTCAGCAGAAATCAAATGTCAAAATGTAAAGTGTTAACAAGAAACCAGCGCAGTTACCTTTTCCAGGTCATTTTTTTTTAGCATGGCCTGGATGAAAGACTTGGTTTTGTACTTGGCCACCTCAGCTCCCTCACACAAGGCCCGGTTTGGGACCATGCTGTGAAACAGGACAAACCTTTCTAAGACACAGGAAAAGGAGCACGGTGGACACTGCACTGTTGGATTTTCCTTCGATGACTTTCACCTACTTAACATGGCTGAGGATTTCTTCACAATGGTTATGGTAGAGATTGAGCCAGGTCATGATCTGTGCCGGGCCAACCAGGTATATTGGGGTGAACGCCTTGCCAAGAGTTGCCTGACGGGCACAGATTCAAGCAAATCATTCAAGTAAAAGTGAGACACAGTGAATGGTCAAGATTCTTAATTAAATAATATGCTCAATACATGGCAAAGCATTTAAAAACAAAATCACACTAACCAAGGCCCTTTCTCTCTGGTACAGCAACTTTAACAGCCCCTGAAAACAGACCAATTGAAAAACAGTATTGGTCACTTATCAGATGACTGATGGATACCAGAAGGCAGTGAGACAAACCCAGGGTGCATTAACCTTTTACTGTGTGGTGGTAAGCGTGCATTAACCCCTTACTGTGTGGTGGTGCATCAGCCCCTTACTGTGTGGTGGTGCATCAACCATTTACTGTGTGGTGGTGCATTAACCATTTACTGTGTGGTGGTGCATTAACCCTTTGCTGAGTGGTGGTCAGTGCGCATTAAACTCTTACTGTGTGTTGGTGCATTAACCCCTTATTGTGTGGTGGTCAGTGTGCATTAACCCCTTACTGTGTGGTGGTCAGCATGCATTAACTCTTTACAGTGTGGTGGCCAATGTGCATTAACCCTTTACTGTGTGGTGGTCAATGTGCATTAACCCCTTATTGTGTGTTGGTGCATTTACCCCTTACTGTGTGGAGGAGTATTAACCCCTTACTGTGTGGAGGAGTACTAATCCCTTACTGTGTAGAGGAGTACTAATTCCTTACTGTGTGGAGGAGTACTAATCCCTTACTGTGTGGTGATCAGCATGCATTAACTCTTTACAGTGCGGTGGTCAGCGTGCATTAACTCCTTACTGTGTGGTGGTCAGCGTGCATGTGTGAGATGAACATGGTGGAGATCTTGGCGAGCGCTTCGTCCACTTTGTCCCCATAGTGTCTACAGAGTTGGCCAAAGGTGCCCTCTCCACAATCCAGCAGCACTGACTGAGAGGAGCTACCGCCCACAGGACGGACACAAAGAACAAGGTTTGAAATGAGGCTATGCGGTACCAATTAGATATAACACAAATAGGTTTACATAGGTGAGTGCACACCTGGGACTATCCCCACCAAAAACAAAGGACAGCACACCCATTATTCACTTTGAATCTGAAATTGTGAACTCTGTGGATAGAATTTAGCCGAAGCTTCTAACCTGATGTTCACAAGTGTTCCACTGACGTTCCGGATCTTCATAGGGAGTGCAGAGCCGGTCCCTAAGAACACCACCTGGGGGTACTTCTCTACTTGCCCTGTAGGCACCATCACAAAAACATTCCAGTATCAATGGCTGTTGGTGAAGTCCATGAGAAATTAGAAAAATACAAAAGCACTGTTTGAATAACCGCTCTACATGCAGTCCAGTCCCCAGACAGCACTGCAGTGGAGGGCTCACCAGACAGCACTGCTGCATCAGTGGAGCAGAACCGCTTGCACTCCTCCACCTGGGAGAGAAAGTGGGGGACCTTGGCAGCCTCCTCTACGAACTCCTTTGTGTCACAGGAGGGGATGGCATCTCTAACAAACAGAGACAGAGCATAGCACACACCAGTGACCACAGAGCAGCCACGCTCACACCATTTCAAAAAGCGTTTGACCTTGGTGGGTTGATGTAATATGAGTGGGAAACAGCAAAGAACAAAACGCTTGAATGGTTCAGAGTAGGGAGAGAAAAACAAGGTTTGGAACACTGTGCTAGCCTAGATTGTTTTCTGTGACAAGACGAACCATCAAACATCAGCGTCATGAGGTGTAAATTGCAGACTGGAGGACAGTCTCACCTTTGCCACTCAATCTTGGGTCTGAGTTGGAATTTCAACAGACACTCAGCCCTAACATTGGGCACATGCAGGGCAGCTTGTGTCTCCTATAGAATAAGGAATACAAAGAAATAAGGCATTTCGCATACAGCAAAAACTGTGAATACTTGTCATTTCTAACCAAATAAATGTGTAAGTTTTCCACACACAAAGCTCACTTTTGTCTTATAGTCCTTTAATTCTGGAAAGATCTCTGGATGAATCAGATTAAGCTGAGTTTGAATCTTGTGGCTCCTGATGTTGTGAACGGTACATACTTGCTCATTAAGGATAAGATGCTCTGTCGTTGAGGGAAACCTAAAACATCACAACACACCCGCAGCCCCTCACTGCAAACTCAAACAAAGAGAAATTCACTGCAGTCCTAAAGCTATATGACTAAACCACTACTGTCCTAATGTCATAGGACTGACCTATTACAGTCCTATAGTTATTGGGTAAACCAATGCCGTCCTATAGCCATTTGACTGAACCACTACAGTTGTAATGCTATATGACTGACCCACTACAGTCATGACAGTATATGACTGAACCACTATAGTTCTAATGTTATGACTGAATAGGTCAACATGTGAACGGGTACCTCTCCATCCATTGCTTGTACTCATCTGTCTTAAGGACAGACTCTGGAGTCATGTGGACCACCAAGGCGGCCGGGTCTTCAGCCCCTCCCTTCTGATACCTGCGTGTGAGCAAACAGACCTCTCAATAAAAACAAATACAAATGACTGGCCAATCATCTGAAACTGAACTGAATGCCATAGCAATTACTTTAGGTGTAGAAAAGGTGCCAAGGTTTAGGGTTCTCAGCACATTCACTGGTTGACTTTAGTGAAGGTAGTACCTTCCAAGCTGTTGATTGGTGGATATGGCATGAACAAAGTCTTCGGAAGGACACTCCACCACAATGAAGAGTGGCCCCGGGTCTGTGGTGGTGCACACCTCTTCAGGGTGAATCTACAGTGCATTCATGCTGCATTAACGCAAAAGGAAATGCACATACACGGTCTAAGACTGTAAAGGTAAATACATGCTATGAAATACAGTACCTGTCTACCATTAAAGGTGACAATTTTCCCATCCTTCAACGCTGCGATAAGAGGGCCTATGGCTGCTGTTCCACTGTGGAGGAACATACATTAGTCAATGGCTCATTTAAGAAGAATCATAAAATGTTTACATCAACATCGACTTACACAGGCAATCCCAGTTCTTTTGCTTTAGCAACCAAGAAATTTCCCTTCTTGGGATGAAGCTGCAAAGCAGAACATGACCATTAGCGTGATTATATCTTCACAGAAAAACTTCAAACAAATATATTTATCCACGTTACCTTGCAAACAAATGAAACCACTAAGGAAGGATCTCTTGTAGCTCTAACATTATCTGCAATATTAACAATGCAAATGTTAGTCACAACTGTGCTTGAAATGTACAGATATACCCAAAAAGCTGAATGCTCTATACCACACCTGGACTTCTAGACCTTTCCCTGTGGCTGCCAGAATCTTCCGGCCTCCACAGCTCTCTCCTATGAGCATGCTGGGGACTGCTGTTTGGGCTGCTCCTCCCTGAGCTGGGAGACTGTTTTGCTGTGTCTGCTCGTGTCTGGGCTAGGGTAAGAGTATACAAAATTGCAAACTGTGAGTTAAGTGAAGGAGTGAACTGTGAGAATGTTTAGACTCGGTCAAATAGAAGGTGACAATGGACACTCACCAAAAATTGGTACTTGATAAACCGTCATGGTTTGATCTGTGTATGTTTCCTCAGTATATGGTCGAACAGCTATGGGTGAAAAGGAGAGAGACCAAAATTAACAGTGTTCTTCGTGTGCACCAAGAACTGGAAATGTTGGGAATGGTTTGAAAAATCTACCTAGCTTGATTTCCTCCAATGGACCAGAAAACACTCGGATAGCCTCCACAAATCTTTCCTTTAGTGAGCAAAGACCAATAAATGTATGATTAGACAAAGCATACAAGCCAACACACAGATACACCAAGAATTAGGCCAACAAGGCATGTGGGATGTTGTAATCACAAATTTACCAGTTGAGGTGGTCCGGAAAGAACGCACTCAGGAACACCAGTGTCTTTAAGGGTTAATATCATCCCTGAATCATGATGCACAGATTCAGAGTAGGCGAGGCATTATTAAAATAATAAAATGCAAACAGAGTTGAAGACAAGTAAAACAGGCTGTCCAGATGGACAATAATGGGCAGGTTAAATGGCCTACCTGATAATCCTCCAACGTTTTCCCAGCTCATTCTAGTGAGGAAAATGTTGTCCAACCGAGCAGCTTTCAACCTTGCAGAAACAGATTTGGTTACAGAGTTTATGTTCTGGCAGATTTGAAATAGAGGTTGGGATTGTGTGTGATATCATCTTACTTGTGTTCCTGCATGAGTCTCTGTGTTCCCTCACCACAGTTGAAAAGGTACCTTAAAGAAAACATACTTGTAAACGTCACAAATAAACTCCAGCCCCAAAAATTCAGACGGATTAAAAGCCCATGCTTACCTATTGAACTCAGAGAACACATAAAGCGATGCACCATTATCTCTGCTACCTGCACCAGCGACCTGTAAATAGACAGTTGCGGGGCCATGTACGTCTTGCTGTCTCTTATGCTCTCTGTTTTTCAGGTGTCGCAGTTTTTCTTTGGGTGGTCTGGATTTCTTAGAATTCATATCCGGATGGTTTAAGGCATGTGTTGCCATTGTCCGGAAAATCTGGAAAACTGTCCGTTGAAAACGAGGATTACAACATGGAATGGCTCGATGGAGTCCTGTGAAAGTGCTTTTTAAATGCAAGGCAGTAAGTGTAAACTCTGTAATCATAATAAATTCCAGGTTGAAGATGAGGCAGACGTGAGCAGCTTACATATTACCTATTTAAAGCGCAACACAAAAATGCTTTATGGTTGTACAAAAACAAAGAAAACCATTGCGTAACAAATGTTGTCCGATTAATTCACAGCACTTTGGAGGTTGACACATGCGAATTTTTCCGGCATCTATTGATGACGTATTTACTACACTGTCGGTCATTTGTGAAACGTTTTACGGAAAAGGCGGGACTAATTATTTAAATCTCGTTCAGCATTCCACTCAAGAAGACGCAGAATTACAAAATAAGTCTTAATTGAAATACAATTCAATTTTTATATTTTTGTTTCTCACAAACCGGACCCAAAATGAAGCAATAGCACATGTGAATGCTGGCTAACATGCAACACAGGTCTCTAAATTGTTGGTATTTATCAGAATGTTTCAGAAAAAAAGAGTTTATATAATTTTAGTTAAATCTCTATTTATTTATACATCACGACATAGTTCTTGTACAGTGAATGCATCTTCCACATACTTTGCTATGGACACCAAATGTAACATGACCCTGTCCAGTAATGCATTAAATTTTTAAATTGCTTTACATCCTAAAAAGCGACATTTTGTTTAAGATACCAAACACAATGCTTAAATTCACATACATGGAAGGGGTGGGCAGTTCACAAAGAGCCTGATACCAGTATGTTGATCACAATCTCCAAATAATATATGTAAATACATATTTCCAGAATTTCAAATCACCTTACTGAATCCACTTAAGAATTGAGGCCTAACATTGAGATGAAGCAAGACCATGGCATATAAATTCAGTTACTATTATACTTACATATTATGTATATAATGTGTGATAGAGACATGTTTTGAGAATGTTGTGTGTGGATGTTGATTGTCCAGATGTAACTGAAAGGAACGTCAATCTAATTGGACAGGAGTGTTCAGACTTTAACATGGTTTCTCTTTAACACTGTCGTAATGAGATTAAGCTAATTTACACTGTTTTGTTGTTCCAGGCTTGCTGTAATTTCTTTGATCTAGTATCAGTCCACATACATGGGGGAGCTAGGAGATGATGGCATCTGATCCAGGATTCTGCAAACATAGCTTGCTACATCCACTGAACGCTCTTCATACATCAAAATGAACGCGTGTTTCTGAAGAAAAATATATGAGCACAGATAAAGAACAATGTTAACATACTGGGCATTTACAGATAAGTATTAAAGAACTGAACATGTTATGCACGAATATGCTGCAATAGTATGTACAAATCAGCAGCAGTTTTCAACAGCTTTGATACAAGAGAATAATCACACAAACTTACACATAGACCTCTGTATATCGCTAGCCCCCTAGTGGACAAGTATGAAATGTTTCAGTTTTCTAAATCTTTTGCT
>JAVQJS010049272.1:0-7500 GCA_036024795.1 Galaxias rostratus | reverse complement strand
TCGGGCAACATGGCCCGGGCGAATCGCTACGCCCGCCCCGGTGTTGCCGGGCGGATTATCCATCATCCTGTCACTCTCTTTAATTCAGCGCCTCACTGCAGCCTATCATGAGACTCGGCCTGGATAAGCTGTTGTTTGTTTTGACCCTAAAAAAAAAAAGGTGCGTTTGCTAATGACGCGTTGAAGATTCTGATTGGTGTTGGCCCTTTCGGTCCGCGGGGAGAGCGGATGTGCTGGTTGGCTGGATCGCCACTTGACTTTGTTAACCGCCTACATATCCCACAAGCCACTGCTTCGACATTCACTGTGTTCTAAACTCCTGTGCAGTTTGTGTGGCTCAATGAGACTGATAGATATATCTGGAGTACACGTAGACACATGCACCAAAGGCAACGCTAGGCCTACAAAACCCACAATCCCCTGGTGCAATGTAATTCTATCCACCGATCTTGGTTATGGGCTAAAGACCCTGGGGGAACGTAACGCCCGGCTGGAATCAATAGTGAAATGGAAATGAACGAGCCGTCCACATCGCTCCTCAGCACAACGGAAAGAGTAGAATACAATATCAGAATATCAGAGAGAGAGAGAGGGGGGAGGGAGGGAACGAGTTTCTGCAGGGCTTTCATGCGTATGACTGGCGTTTAGGTTTCCTTCTGTGTGTGCGTGTGCATGTGTGTGTGTATGTGGGTGTGTGTGTGTGTGTGTGTGTGTTTGCGGGTGTGTGTGTGTGTATGCGGGTGTGTGTGTGTGTGTGTGTGTGTGTGTGTGTGTGTGTGCGCGTGCGTGCGTGCGTGCGTGTTTTGTAATGAATAAGTAAATAAGTAATATGTAAGTATTCATCTCTACCAGTGATCGTAATATGCTGGGTCTGTGTAAGAGAGAGAGAGCGGAAGAAAGAGAGACAGAAAGAGAGACAGTGGGAGAGAGAAATAGAGGAAGATAGTTAAAGAGAGAGCGAGACAGTGAGAGAGCTAGAGAGAGAGAAGAGAAAGAGGCGACATAAAAACCCATTTGTAACCAGCCATCCAGCCATCCAGCTATCCGCTATACCCCTGCAAGAGGCGGGGTACACCCTGCACGCGTTGCCAGTCTATCACAGGGCCAACACATGGGAACAGACAACAACTCACACTCACATTCACACCTAAGGACAATTTAGAGTGTCCTATTAACCTAAATGTTTTTAACTTCTACGCAGGCTAGCAGTTGATATTATCCCGCTGTTGCTATTAGCCGGCTGTAACTATTAGCCTTCTGTAACTATTAGCCTTCTGTAGCTATTAGCCCATTGTACCTATTAGCCCGCTGTAGCTATTAGCCTGCTGTAGCTATTAGCCTGCTGTAACTATTAGCCCGCTGTAGCTATTAGCCTGCTGTTGCTATTAGTTTGCTGTTGCTATTAGTTTGCTCTACCTATTAGCCTGCTGTAACTATTATCCCGCTGTAACTATTAACCTGCTGTTGCTATTAGCCCACTGTAGCTTTGAGCTTACTGTTGCTATTAGCCCGCTGTAGCTATTAGCTTCCTATTGCTATTAGCCCACTGTAGCTATTAGCTTTTTGTTACTATTAGCACGCTGTAGCTCTTAGCCTGCTGTTGCTATAGCACTGAGTCCACTGCTTCAAAAAACATTTCTCCAGAACACTGCAGGTAGCCATTTCTTTATATAGGTGAATTGCAGTTTAAGTTTAACAATTAATTTGAATTACAACCTATTTGACCAACAGAAAAAGGATCAATCTTAGGGAAAATATTGTTACGGTTAGTGAAACAAAAATACTGCAGTGGCCTCGTTGTTTTCATATAATATGTGCACTATCATTGCGATTCAGAGGAAGAAACTCAACAACACTATTCAACAATGAGAAAAAATGTTTTTACACACAGTTTAATTATGTATGCAAGTTTTATTCTAGGTCAGAGCCAGATTCAGTTAGGGAATTTGTGTTGGAGTTGAGTTTTTGTCTTGGTCATTGATATTTTTTTATTACTGTAACTGTAAGCATAAGGAATATTAATGTAAAATATGCCCATCTGGCTGACCTGCAGGCACGTTTTAAGAAATGAATGATCTAACAAATAAGGGATGCACTCTGAATAGCAGTTAAAATTGCATCTGTAATTCGAAACAGTGGAGAAAATAAGAGTGATATTATTTCAGAATCAGAATTCCTTTATTTTTCTCACAGCTGAGAAATGTACATTGCTGCAGCAAAAAAAGTGAACAGTGCAGATAAAAGGTAAAATAAACAATAAATAAAGTGATGAGCACACGTAATAAAATCACATTTAATAAGTACACATCCATTTACCCCTCAAATAAAGGCAAAAACAGCTTTGGTAAATGTGTGTTCTGTGAGTTTCCCCCTGGTGATTGGTTTTGCTTTGACTATGCTTATTATTAAACCATCCTTACTTGCAACTCTTATATTCCGTAAGCGTACGGACCAAAAAGAACCAGACTTTGAAGGAGCCAAAGGCGCCTATGCTAGCAGTGCTGCTTGTTTGGATGTCCGTTCCACATAAAGACGTCGGTATTTCCGATGTTGCCGTGGCCATGTGGGTTTACAATAGGCTTCGGGAAGTATGGGTTTGGCACGGCTTTGAGGCTACTCTCCCTGATACGAATCCTGGTTTGATATTCCACAAGACATCTCAGAACACTCCTTCATGTTGTGCAGGCTTTGTAGCACAGGGACTGCTAGTACAGTAGAGCTAGCCTTAAGACAGCTGTTATGTTAGCGCTAGCTGTAATCCCTAGCTCATGGCTTTTTCATTGAGCTCCAAACCATCTATAGATTGCATAAATACCTGCATACTAAGGACCCCAGGGCTACCCAGGCTTCTGCCTGTATCACAGGAGAGCAATGCAAGGCCATCGAGCCTGTTTCTCCCTGCTCTAAGGCTCGTCCTCTGCAGGCAGCCCAGCCCACTAGGGAGAACCAACATCAGCCTTCTCTATGTCTAATTGGACCAGAGAGGTGAGAGGGTCAGCATGATTGCAGGCAGTTTGGTAAGGTGTGCGTGTGTAGGCGTGTGTGTGTGTGTGTGTGCGTGTGTGTGTGTGTGTGTGAGTGTGTGTGTGTGTGTGTGTGTGGGTGTGCGTGTGTGTGTTTGTCTGTCTGCCGACTTGGGTGCCAGTGTCATATCGATAGGTTAATAGCCCTGGTGTCAGATTCAGGAACTCCCTGATTAGTTGTCAGTTCACTAATCCACACACCAGCCCGAGTTATTGGCCTCTGCCATTGATTTTCACCCGCAGGCAATGCCAAGAGAAGCGCAGGGGTCGTGGAGAAGAGAAGGGGGGAGGTTGCAACTATTGATCGACCCCAAATCAACGCCGTGCACCCCTCTCACCCGCCCCACGGCACCGACATCTCTCTCCTGCACATCTGTCGAACACGGGTCATTCCGTTGAGTTCTGGTTGGCCCACGCCAAGGCCCCACAACGTGCGGGTAGGTGAACACATCATAACGAGCTGCTGAGTGTGGGGGGTATTTTGACTGACAGGAGGAGCGAGGAGAAGGGACGAGGGTAAAGCGATGCGTGGCCACACGAGGATTTGTTTTGGAGCACCGGCAGCTATCCTCACACCACTGGAGCGGGTCTGTCAGATGTCTGGGATTTTCAGTGGCCTAAACTGAACGTCCTTCTTGTCCCGAATCCTATAACTTATTCTTGCGTAGTAGACAACTGAAACATTATCTCCGAAAAAATGCAAAACATGACCGAAATCAATTCTGTGAATTATCCATACCGTTCAAATGCACACAACGACCAAGTTGAAGTGAGCAGTTTTTTTTCTTCTGTTTTCTTTCTAAGAGACGAATTGATTTGTCTTCATTTTGAACCATCAACATTGCATTGTGAACCTGCTGGTTAAAACAGGTTTCTGCCGGTGCTACCCCCTCCTTTCTCAATGATATCTTTGCAGCTCGAAGACTGTTCCTCTTTCTGCCCTTCTTTGGCTACACGGCCATTTCCTTGGTGTTCTGCTCAATAGGTCTTTCCTGTTCCTTCTTTCTTTTCTTTTCCTCGATTCCCTACAGTGTTCTTCTCTTATCGCAGCACTTCTCTTTCCCCCCTCACCCCCTCTTTCTCGCTCCCTCCTCTTACCCACCCCCCCACCCCCGCCCTCCCTCTGTGGAAGCAATAGAGAGAGAGAGAGGTTGTTAAACATTTTTCTTCCCTCTTAATTGTTTTGACTTGTGCCATTGGCATCCCGATTAGGGCCCATTGATTTCACACTGCTAAGTGCATTGATTTCTGCATTTCTCATTGATCCCACTTCTAAATCTAAGCACACAGTCTTTGCCTGCACAGCGCACACAGCCAGTCCACCACAGAGTGACTGAGAGAGGGAGACGAGAGGGGAAATACTGAGGGCACAAGCTAGAAAGCACAAGCGCTCAGGAACTCTTACTTGACATTCAGTCAGGCACCTCTGTTTTTTTGTGGGACTCTAACAATACAACAGATTGGGTTTTATTAACAGATTCATACCATTTTACACAGAATGGTTTTGTGCACGCGGGTTTGTGTGTGTTCAGTGTGGGGAGAGAGAGAGACAGAAAGAGAGAGAGAGAGAGAGAGAGAAAAAAGAGAGCGAGAGAGAGAGAAAGACTGAGTGAGAGGGAGAGAGAGGAGAGAGAACTGGAAAGAGAGGGAGAGAAAGAGAGAATGGGGGCAGTTCTGAAGGAGTTCTGCCTTTTATTCATACAAAATATGGATGTCCAGTTGGTCTGAGTCTGGGCCGGGCCCCAGACACGCACGCACACACACAGAGACACACACGCACACACATAGAGACACACACGCACACACACAGAGACACACACGCACACACACACACACAGAGACACACACACACGCACACACACACACACACACAGAGACACACACGCACACACACACACAGAGACACGCACACACACAGAGACACACACACACACGCACACACACAGAGACGCACACACACACAGAGACACACAATCAGACAGACACCCACACACACAGAGACACACACACAGAAACGCACACACACAGAGACACGCATGCACACGCACACACACAGAGACACGCACGCACACGCACACACACAGAGACACACACGCACACACACACACACAGAGACACACACACACACGTTCCGTCTCTGTCTGAGAGCGCTTTCTCTCAGGTCACATACCCAAGCAAGGAGTGGGCATGGAATCTTCAAGGAATCTTCAAGCGACTCAGAGGAAGACGAGGGACGTTTCACGATGAAGAAGAGGGCTAAAGAAAAGCAGAGCTCCCCCTGATCCTTAAAGAAAGGATCAGGTCCAAACGGAACCAAGCAAACTGGGTCACATTTTCTATTTCAGAGTTTCATTGGTTCCTCCTGTTGCTGTCCAGCTGTTGGTTGTAACATGACTTTGAATGTCCTGAATTCCAAATAACATGCAACATTATTATTATTAGTGGTAGTAGTATTACCATTATTAATATTACGATTATTATTATTATTATTATCATTGTTATTATGATTATTCATAAAAATAATAATTATAATAATAATATTATTATATTATTAGCCCTGTGATAGGCCGGCCACCTGTCCAGGGTGTACCCCGCCTCTCGCCCTGTGATAGGCCGGCGACCTGTCCAGGTTGTACCCCGCTTCTCGTCCTGTGATAGACTGGCGACCTGTCCAGGGTGTACCCCGCCTCTCGCCCTGTGATAGGCCGGCGACCTGTCCAGGGTGTACCCCGCTTCTCGCTCTGTGATAGACTGACCTGTCCGGGGTGTACCCTGTCTCTCGCCCTATGTCGGCTGGGATAGGGGGTCTGCTGCTCTAATCTAGGGGGCGGAGCTACAGTGGTGAGGCTGTAGCTGCTTCTGTCACTGCGGCGTTCATTACAGGATTATTAGAGAGGGGATGAATCCTCAAAGCATTGAAAGGAAAACTATTACATTAAAAGAGATTCATTTAATGGCATTAAGGAACAAGGATCTGCTCATTGTAAGTAACACAAAACGTCTGCGGTAGAGGTTTAAAAATATTTTAATGATTAAAAACTGGCTGTTACAGGCTGTTAGAACTCTGTTATTAAATGCCCAGCTTGGAGCTCAATTCATCAGTTTCCATCTCGTTCATGCTGTGACCGTTGATTTCTTGATAGAGAAATCATAACTCATAACTATTTTATTATATTATTATTTATTTATGCGGAGGTAACACACTGACTCAGTTATGTCTGTCTGACAGCCTATTTCTGTTCATAAGGCGCTGTGACTCACACTATAACTGTTTATAAGGCATGATGAGCCTGCTGTGACTCACACTATGACTGTTTAAAAGGCATGGTGAGTCTGCTGTGACTCACACTATGACTGTGTTTATAAGGCATGGTCAGTCTGCTGTGACTCACACTATGACTCTGTTTATAAGACATGGTGAGTCTGCTGTGACTCACACTATGACTCTGTTTATAAGACATGGTCAGTCTGCTGTGACTCACACTATGACTGTTTATTAGACATGGTGAGTCTGCTGTGACTCACACTATGACTGTTTATAAGGCATGGTCAGTCTGCTGTGACTCACACTATGACTGTTTATAAGGCATGATGAGCCTGCTGTGACTCACACTATGACTGTGTTTATAAGGCATGATGGGCCTTAAAATATCCGAATCCACACGGCAACACGCTTTGATGGGCGAGCGGTATCTAAGCAGGTGAGCTATCAATGGTCTTCCATTGTATTCTCCACCAGGCCACGCACGCTGAGAGCTCATTACAGCCTGAACAACATGGATCCCGTGCGTCTGTGACTGGAGGAGGGTGAATCAAACGCACACCGCTGGTCACTGTCTGGGTGGACACACACACACACGCACGCACGCACACACACACACATGCACACACACACACACACACACACAGACAGACACACACACTCACACACACACACAGACAGACACACACACACACAGTTATCCAAACACACACACAGACATACACTCACATGCACACAAACACTCACACACACACACAGACACACACACATGAGGGGTGAAGCATGTTGTCGGGCTGACCTTTGGCCTTTAGCCTTAGGAGAGAGGCTTTTCAGAGAGCTCTGCTCCGCCCAGAAGACTCACCAAAGTTTTCCCCGCCCCAGATGTCCATGGCTGTGTCGTATTGGCCAAGATGGTTGAACCACGATCTGTCAATCACAAACAGCCCGCCTGCAATGATTGGAGTCCTGAAGAGAAGAGAAAAGAGGAGAGGACAGGGGGATGGGGAGGAGGAGGAGAGGCAGGAAGAGAGGAGAGGAGAGGGGGAGGGGGAAGAGGAGGAGAGGGAGGAAGAAGAGGGAAGAGGATAGAGGGATGGGGAGGAGGAGGAGAGGGAGGGAGAGGAGAGGAGAGGATAGGTGTATGGGGAAGAGGAGAGGGAGGAAGAGGAGAGGAGAGGAGAGGAGAGGAGAGGACAAGGGGAGGGGAAAGAGGAG
>JAVQJS010049270.1:0-11593 GCA_036024795.1 Galaxias rostratus | reverse complement strand
GATGGATCCTATGATCTATATCTACATGGAAGATATGTATACTAGATAGATGCTACATTGTAGCACCTACAATATATATGTAAATAGTAGATCTGTATACTAAATAGGTCCTATGATCTATATGTAAATAGTAAATCTACATAGTAGGTAGATCCTATCATCTATATGTACATGGTATATGATATCTATGATATGATACCAGAGATAGGTGTGTTAGAGACACCCCAGGTGACCACAGTGTCTCCATCTTGTCCCTTTGTCCCCAGGTGGGACTACCCTCCTATTCGCTGTGAGAAGGACGTTCAGTGTGCCAATGGCGTCTGTGAAGAAGGCCTCTGGGGAGCAAACTGCTCCTGTTCTCCAGGCTTCACAGGGGACAGGTAAAACTATAACACCCACAATGCACCTTTTCTTAGGGGACAGGTAAACCTGTAACACCCACAAAGCACCTTTTCTTAGGGGACAGGTAAACCTGTAACACCCACAATGCACTTTTTCATAGGGGACAGGTAAAACTATAACACCCACAATGCACCTGTTCATAGAGGACAGGTAAAACTATAACACCCACAAATGCACCTTTTCATAGGGGACAGGTACCTTTTCAAAAGTTACATTTTGAACACCCACAAAAACATCTACTTGTTTGACCAGCAACATGGATTACAGAGATTCTAAAATCACACAAAAAGTGTCAGTCCGTAAAAAAACAAACACCTTAGACTCTGAAAGACTGGAGCACTGGAGTTATACATTACTGCCACCTGTAGGCCATGCCATGCACTGCACATTCTGGAAACGTTTCCACGGTAACCTGCGTGTGGTGTCCTTGGCAGCTGCGAGCTGGAGGTGGACGAGTGCCAGTCGAACCCCTGTCGTAACGGAGGCTCCTGTATCGACCGCCTCAACCGCTTCCTCTGCGTCTGCCCCGCCGGCTTCAGTGGACTGACCTGCGACACTAACGTATGTACCACCAGCACTGCGACTGTTCACGCACTCGATCACGTGTCTATGAAGCAGGATTTAACCAGGTGGACGTAGGCATAGTGAGAAGGTCTGTTTATTCAAGTTCATCTAGTTGTTGATTTAGGGTATTAAGACTTTATTTAACCAGGTGGGCGTGGCATTAAGGCTTTATTTAATTAGGTGGGCGTGACATTAAGACTTTATTTAACCAGGTGGTTGTGGCATTAAGACTTTATTTAACCAGGTGGGCGTGGCATTAATGTTTATTTAATCAAGTGGGCGTGGCATTAAGACTCTCTTTAACCCGGTGGGTGTGGCATTAAAAGTTTATCCAAGCAGGTGGCATTAAGACTTTATTTAACCAGATGTAGAAGCATGCTGACATGCTGACAAGCGGGACAGGTCATACTGACATGTCTGTGGTTACTGTTATTATTTGCAGAATCAGGTCATACTGACATGTCTGTCGTTATTGTATGATTTGCAGAAGCAGGTCATACTGACATGTCTGTGGTTATTGTGACTATTTGCAGAATCAGGTCATACTGACATGTCTGTGGTTACTGTTATGGTTTGCAGAAGCAGGCCATACTGACATGTCTGTGGTTACTGTTATGATTTACAGAAGCAGGTCATACTGACGTGTCTGTGGTTCTTGTTCTGATCTGCAGAAGCAGGCCGCCCAGCGGGAAAGGTCATACTGACGTGTCTGTGGTTCTTGTTCTGATCTGCAGAAGCAGGCCGCCCAGCGGGACAGGGTTCCCTGGCTGGTGCTGGCCATCCCTCTGGTGTGTCTGGCCGTCCTGCTGGTGGTGGTGGGCCTCACCTTCATGGTGCTGACGGCCCGTAAGAAGCGCCAGTCCGAGGGCGCCTACAGCCCCAGCACCCAGGAGGTGGCCGGGGCACGCCTGGAGATGGACAGCATGCTGAAGGTGCCCCCGGAAGAGCGGCTGATCTGACAGGCCGTCACCACGGTAACGCCCCGCCCCCGCCCCCCGCTCACCGACGCTTCAGTAGCTGGGACTTTAAAAGATGTGCTCTCCTGAACCATGGGGAGGGGCCTGTAGACACCCACTGGATCAGAACCGGGTCGCTCTGCGCTGAGAGAATCATTGACTGTTAAACGGACTGACCCGCTGTCTGTAGCACTGATGAAGTGACTTGACTGGCTGTCTGTAGCACTGATCAATTGATTGACTGCCTGTCTGTAGGACTGGCTAATTGATTGACAGCCTGTCTGTAGGACTGGCTAATTGATTGACCGTTTGTACGACTTGTTCTTTGACTGAGTGACTGTCTGTAGGACTGGTTCTTTGACTGACCTAATTGGTGACTGATTCATTGACTGTCTGTATGACTGATTCATTGACTAACTATCTGTTGGACTGGTTCATTGACTGACTGTCTGTAGGACTGGTTCATTGACTGACTGACTGACTGTAGGACTGGTTCATTGACTAACTATCTGTAGGACTGGTTCATTGACTGACTGACTGTAGGACTGGTTCATTGACTGACTGACTGACTGGGTGACAGAGGGAGCAATGTTGCCCCCTTGTGTTGAGAAGTTGTTACTGGCCCAGTGGTGCCGTCATCTCAACATCTTAAACACGGATTGTTACTTTAGCTGAGTGAATGGATTGTGGGGGATTTAGTAAAGATGTTAGAATGAGCCCTTTAAGGAACCTTCCCCTGTCCAACAACAAGTGTTCTAAACAGCACAGAGAGAACAGGCTCTCTGAGCTCCAGCGGAGATGGGGGGGGGGAGCGTTCAAACCCAAACGTCTGTGTGCGTAACAGAAACTCGCCGAGAGTCAAATCAAAGTTTAGAGGAAGTCTCCCCCTAGAAAGACACCCGGAACCTGAATGGGCGTGGCCTGTAACCTAGCAACGTCTGGCACTGTTGCTATGCTACGCCACACCTTAGCCAACCATCCGACAACAACTGTGAAATCCTGAAACATGTTCAATAATAACAATAGTCATTTTTATATACATCCTGCGAGTGTTTCAGGGGTGAAAAAAAATACAGTTATGGATATTTCATAATTCAGTCTAGTACTATTTACACGATACAGTTAATACATACCTAAACAGAAGGTCAAAGGCCTTGCACGGTTGTGGCAATAATTACAGTTAAGCGTCCCTTCTCATTAATATCAAATCATAATTATTAGGCCTTATCAAGACTGCCCCATAAACACCCAAGTTTTGTACAGCTGTTTCTATTTGTGAAGACTGTATATATATATATATAGTTTGTATATTTTGGTTTGTTTAAAAAAGTGTTTTATTTTGTGTTTGATTTCAGTTTTAAATGTAAGCGTTGCTTCTGCACAAAAATCTGATTGTGTCCTCGCCGGGTTTGACTGTTAATGTGGCGGTTCGTCCCCTGGTTTACAAGCAATGAATGAGACAATCTAACCGCGGGCTGCTCTCTGAGAACATGAAGGAATAGGTAGCTAGACCGCCGTCAAGTCGTAGATTGGCTTTTGTAAACATATTTTTGTAAGTCTGAAACACACTGGTGCTGTAGATATCAGTAAGATATGATCTTAACATTTGTTTTGCCCTTTACCTTTTTTAAAGTTGTTTCTTATAAAATGTTAGCGACTCGGTTCAGCAGTAGACTGTTTTGAAATGGCTGCTTATGCCTCTGTTCTGTTTCGTCATGCCATTCGTTTGCAAACAAGATGTAATCAACAATACTGATGAAATGATGTTGCATTTCAGCTTTTGTAGAATGTACTGTGTACAGTACTGGGGCTTAATGGCCTTATTAGAAGGATGATACCATCTGTTGTCATGGTCACCAACTATTGTTGTTTTCACAACTGTTGGATTTAAGTGACAGGAAAGGATCTAACTGATCCTTTCAGACTTGTGCTGCTTGTAACATGAGAATTTTTTATTCTCATGTTACAAGTAGCTGGAGCCTATCCCAGCTGACTTTGGGCGAGAGGTGGGGTACACCCTGGACAGATTGCCAATCCATCGTAGGGCTAACACATAGACATACAACCACTCACACATTCACATGGACAATGGACAATTTAGAGTCACCAATTAACCTGCATGTTTTTGGACTGTGGGAGGAAACCGGTGTACCCGGAGGAAACCCACGCAAACACAGGGAGAACATGCAAAGTCAAACACAGAAAGGCCCTCAGGTGGGGATCGAACCCAGGACCTTCTGACTGTGAGGCAACAGCACTAACCACTGCGCCACCGTGCTGCCCGCTGGAATTGACACTGTAATGTTATCTCATGGATTCTTTTCACACGGCTGTTGTTCAGTGTTATCCTGTAGAGGCTGTTTCATCCTTGTCTGCACTCGTTTTTCTGTTTTTTTCTTTTTTAAATCCCTCTTACAACAACGCTGGACATCTTAGACACACTACTACAGTATAAACCACTGGGTTATATTACAATCTTTAGCAGATTGTTACTGGAAAATATCAACAGATTATTTGTATTAAAAAAAAATCCCCCAAAAAATACATTTTGCATTCATGTGAGTATTTCTGTGTTATTTATTTCTAATGAGCCAGAAAATTTTTTTCATCTCCCGATTGCTTTTTTAATATACCTATGTATGACATATAGGAAACGTATTTGCCTGGATTATGAGGGGGGTTTGTGTGTTCTTTGTGTTTTGAAACACCCCTCATATTTTACTATAGCAGATCTGGGGAACCTAAGTCAAAGCATTATGTATTATATAAATACTACAACTTTATTTTTACCATCAATCCACCCGTCCATCCATTATCCGCCACTTGGGCCGGGCTGCGGTGGCAGCAGGCTCAGCAGGGTATTCCAGCCGTTCCTGTCCCCAGCAACGCTTTCTAGATCCTCCTGGAGGATCCCGAGGCGTTCCCCAGCCAAACGAGATGTATAGTCGAATGTCCGTAACACCTCATCTGGCATGGTGGTGCAAGGTTACCTAATACGTTTTATGCCATGTTAGCCTAAGACCAAACATTTTCCTAACCTAATAATTTTGTTACTTGGTTTTGAGAAACAGTGCATATACATTATGAAATCTGATCAAGAGGGTTTAGTTCAAAAGTCAAACCTGGTAGCATGATTGTATGTGCTCTTTAATCATCATATACGCAAACAAGATAACAGAAACAAAGAAACGCAAAACACCCCCCAAAGTTGAGCCGAACTTAAAAGTGCTTCATTGTATAAAAAAAAAAGAAAAAAGGATGATCACATTTCTCTAGGACACATTGAGAGGGAGAGACGGAAAGAGAGGGAGGAGGGTTGAGATGACGGATAAAGGATAAGGCAGCATGAGGGGACTAGTGCTGCTGCAGCTACAGGAAGGACCTGGGATGACGGGGAACGGGGAGCTGGGAGTCCAGAGTCCACTCTGTCCTTTGTACAGGCGGCCATTTTAAAGCAGCAGAGAAACATGGATACATGACGCAGCGCTTTCTTATCACATATTCTACAAAAACCAAAATACTGTGTGGGAAAACCAGAGGTTAGAGTTACAAAGGCATGTTCAGATGTGTCTTGCTCGGGGGAAAAAGGACACATTTGAAACTGATTTGAGTATTTTGTCGTTAACTGGAGATTTAGACAGATTATTTTTCTTGCTTGGCGTGGCTCTTAAACTCAGAGTTTACTTTATATCAATAATACTGACACAAATTAATCTTAGGTTCCGACACCTATACAAAGAGAATCACTGTTTCCGTGACGATGAACTGGGCCCAATGATTGGTTTATGGCACATCAATAAATTCCCCCCACCTTGTCATTTCTATATCAAAAGACCCTTCGAATCCTCCGCAGTTCAGTGAGATAAAACAAAAGGCTAGTTTAACAAAAATAATAATAAAAAATTAGAAAATGGCATTAATACTGAAGTAGTTACAAGGAGCAGTCTTAAAGAACATGAATGGGTTTCCCTGCTTTGCTGCTCTCGGAACGTCACAGAATCAGCGTGATGCAGTTCCCACCTTCGAGCGTTGCTTTGCAGTGGTTTGTCAGCCTCTCATTATTTGAAGTGAATCCACAAAATGGCTGAAACATGGCGGACCGGTGTTTTCATCTTTGACTCTTAAATCACTCACAAGGAGGACGAGATGTTGGTTTTGAACTCAACGACGTCCTCGTTCTGCCGCTCTCGCTCTCCATCGTTCAGCGTTCCCATCGTTTCTTTTTGGTATCGGTCACACGAGTACTAACACAAAATGGATGGTTGAACTAGCAGCTTTTGGAACACAGATTTGGTTGTGAAGACAACATCGATCCGAAATCTAAAATAACACACATACATATTTTAATTATAAAAAAGTAACCCTCATGTAATGCATCCAATGTCAAACCTGTGACTAATATGTCAGACCCCGGCTTGTTTTTCACCAGATAAAATGAGCAAACGATGATAATGGTGGAGGGCAAACCATAATCCACAGGATCAAACTCTAAATCCATTGAAGTGGAAAACAGAAAGACCGAACAACAAAGGGGACCAGTTGCAGCGTGATCTTTTTGTCTTTTTTGACAAACCAACCAGCGCTCAGAGAGAACGGGGCGTCAGTAACTCAGTAGATCATCTTTCACAACACGAGCGGGAAAACGTTAGAACACTCACAGAAGGCAGAACTTAACCGGAGGCGACAAGGGGAAGAAGACTTTAAATAGTGAACATGATTGGCCTAAAGTCCGGGTGTTTCTAGAACTCCTTCTAGGACGTAGTAGTATACAATCACGGGCGAGGAAGGCCCAGTTTAAGTTCAGAGTCACACACACGCATAAGTGGCGAATCATTTCATGGTGAGATGACAGTAACTGGCTTGACAGACCATAATAGTCTGTCGGCGACGGTCCTTTTCGCCCCTGCAGCCATTCAACGAGAGGATGCTTTGAAGACAGAGCTCTTTCGTTTTCATTGATTGGACTAGAACCCGAGACAATCGAGGGAAAAACAAACAAACAAACGTAAACAACCGAAGCAGGTCTCCAAGCTGTGACGCGTCGCCGCCCTTTGACCTCTACGGCGGAGGTCGAGAACTCGCTGCGTGCTCAGCGCTACACAACGAACCTTAGCACTTCTTTCAAGGTGCTACGCTAAGCCCTAAATCCACGCTAGCTACCGATATAGTGATAGCTCTAACAATGAGAATTAGCATTGCAGCGACAAAAAACAAACAAACAAGCACTCGAGTCTCTGAAGGTTTGCGACCTACGGACCCTCTGAAAACAGCAGTCACACAGAAAACACGGGCTGGACAGTGCGTTACACAGTGCAAAGAACATCGAGGCTAGCATGGGCAGGCCGGCAGAGCCCTGGAGGCAGGATGAGAAGCTACGCTAGTCAGAGAGTTAGACCCTCAGGCCTCCCTACCAGCCTCCCACAAAACCAGGAGAGCTGGAGTCCTGGCTGGGATCGGGAGCCTGGGGGGGGGGGGGGGTCATAGAGATTCAGCGAGACAGAGCAAAGGAGAGTGAGAGAGGGTCTCATTAACCCAAAGAAGAAGGGCGAGCAAGAGGGAGGAGTTTGGTTCAAGGGGGCGGGGCAACACGGGCCCTGCCTCTCGATTGGTAGCCTGACACGCAGACCTGTATTCCTCATTAGTCAGCAGCATAAGCTGGTATAGTACTGATAGGTGGATGGTGGTGGTGGTGGGGGGGAGGCGGTCTCAGCCGTCTAATCAAAAGTCTCCCACCGCCTCCGGAGGTCCTCCACCTTCTTCTTCACTGGTGCGGCCGGCTTGGCCATGGCCAGCAGCTCCCCGAACGGGTCCTGCTGCTCCGCGGGCCGCAGGGAGGGCCCGGCGCCGTCTGACGGGGAGTCCAGGAGGCTGGAGAGGGCGTTGGTGCTGGAGGAGGAGGAGGGGGGGGGACGCGGGGGGAAGGGGGAGCGGGCGGGGGGGGCGGCGCCGGCGCCACCAGGGGACGGCTGCCTGTAGAGGAACCCGGGCAGGGTGGAGAGCGGGGCGGGGGGGGCCCCCGTCTGGAAGTAGGGCCCCAGCGGGGACACGTAGGCCGCGGAGCCGAACGGGTTCCCCCCTGGCGTGGGGGGGTAGTGGTTGCCGGCGGCGACGGTGGGGGGGTAGTGGTTGCCGGCGGCGACGGCGGGGGAGTAGTGTCTGTGGGGGGAGGTGTAGTGCTGCGCCTGGGAGAAGGGGTTGAGGGTCGCGTGGGGGAACGGGGGCAGGCTCTGAGGGAAGGGCCGCGGGGGGTGGCCCGGTTTGGAGGAGGAGGAAGAGGAGGCAGGTCCGCTGGGTTCTGAGGGGAGAGGAGCGGCGCCAGTCCGGTCGGAGCGGGTCAGAGGGTCCAACAGGGTCAACAGGTCAACCTCGTCCTCTTCCTGGTTCAGCATGGTCAGAAGGTCGTTCCCTCCTCCTCCTCCTCCTCCGTCCGACGAAGACGACATCCCCAGCGCCTGCCGGAACTCCTGCCCCCCCGGCGTCGCCGTCACGCCCTCCCCGGCCCCGCCCCCCACCCTGACTCTGGGCTGGGGGGTGGGCGGGGCCAGCACCTGTCCTGGCTCGGGGGTCTTCCTCCCCTGGGGGCGGGGGATGGTGATGCTGACGGCCTGGTCCGTGCACAGCCCTGTGACGGGGCTCTCTCTGCCAGGGAGCAGCTGGGACTCGTGGAGCTCCGGGGGGGGCACCGACAGAGGGCGGTCCCACGGAGAGGCCTCTGTCCTGGGCAGGGCGGTGCCGGCGGGCGCCCCTGAGCTCCACAGCTTGCTGTATGGGTTGGAGTGCTTGATGCCAGGGAGGGTGCGTGTTCTCTCACTCAGCTCCATCCTCTGCACCCACAAAACATCACACACACAAGCACACACACACTTTGAAAACATTACACACAAACACACACTCTTTGAAAACATTACACACACTTAAAATATTACACACACACTTTGAAAACATTACACATTCACAGTCTTTGAAAATATTTCACGCACACTTTAAAAACTGCTCAGTGTTCTCTGACCTGATTGGTGAAGCTCCTCCGTGTTCTCTAACCTGATTGGTGGACCTGCTCTGTGTTCTCTAACCTGATTGGTGGAGCTGCTCCGTGTTCTCTAACCTGATTGGTGAAGCTGCTCTGTGTTCTCTAATCTGATTGGTGGAGCTGCTCTCTAACCTGATAGGTGAAGTCGGCCTGCAGGAGACTGTCTGGGTCTTTGAGGGTCCTGAGTTCCTCCAGGCTCTTGGCCAGGCTGAGCGGCTGGCTGTCGGGCTCGTCCAGGCAGCCAAACATGTCTCCCAGGAGGCTAATGTCGGAGAACTTCTCCATGACCGGACTGGGAGGAGCCGTGTGACGTTCTGGCCCCGCCCCCGGCTCCTCCCCCTCCATAAACCCCGCCTCTTTGAGGGAGCGGTATGGCTGAGGCCTAGGAAGGATATGGATGGGTTGATTAGACACCTACACATTAACACACACAAACACATTAACACACAAACACACTAACACACACACAAACACATTAACACACACACACAGACACACACACACACACACAAACATCAGAGGTCAGTGTTAAGCCCTCAGCCTTCCTGATTAGAGGCTACAGACCAAACAGACTACTGACAGGCCACAGGAAAACCCAGAGATGCCGTCACTTCCTGCACAGGGGCAAGATTATTATGTTACAGGAAGCAGACTATCTTTTACATTTTTTGTGTGTGGATATTTTGGCTCTGTACTACGTAGTTGCTGCCTCCTATGTCATAAGAATTTCTTTGCTGAGAATGACCTTGTGTTATGCTGTGCACTTGACAAATAAAACACTTTGAACTTTTGTGTTCTCCTGAGTTTAGGTTTTGTTTGTTTTGTGTTCAAACGTCGGCATCAATCTCCTAGCAATTTTTTTTTTGGGTCGCCAGTTGTCTTATTAGATCATCACAAAAATATATTTTTGTATTAAGGGAAACAGGAGACGCTGTTTGAATTGACTGCGTTGATCACAGACTGACGCCCACACTAGTGAACCATCCAGCACTTTCTGTGGATTCAAACGACAGTAGGAATCTCCTGGTTTTCCAGACCGTCCAAACCTAACCTTCAACTCAGTATGACCCCCAACCCCAGACGCCATCGCTAAGTCAAATAAATCGTTTGGCTTTGAAGAAACATGAAGGACTGAGAGTTAAACCACTGTAGTCTGTACAGTCTAAACGGAGCAGGGCATGCAGAGGAGGCTCTACACAGTCTTTAGGATCTACACAGTCTAAACAGAGCAGGGCATGCAGAGGAGGCTCTACACAGTCTAAAGGACCTACGCAGTCTAAACGGCCCTACACAGTATAAAGGACCTACGCAGTCTAAAGGACCTACACAGTCTAAAGGCTCTACACAAACTAAAGGACCGACACAGTCTAATGGACTTACACAGTCTAAAGGCTCTACACAGTCTAAAGGATCTACACTGTCTAAAGCATCTACACTGTCTTAAGCATCTACACAGTCTAAAGCCACTACACAGTCTAAAGGATCGACACAGTCTAAACAGTCTAAGCAGTCTATACAGTCTAAACCGTCTAAGAAGTCTAAAGGATCTAAACAGCCTACACAGTCTACACAGTCGACACAGTCTAAGCAGTCTACACAGTCTACACAGTCAACACAGTCTAAGCAGTCTACGCAGTCTAAGCAGCCTACACAGTCGACACAGTCTAAGCAGTCTACACAGTCTTAGCAGTGGACACATGGGACACAGTGTAAGGACAGCAGTGCGTACAGAGGAGGCCACTCAAAGGGGGCCGAGCCCAGGATGCTCTCTGGGAACCCAGACAGGGAGAAGTCACTGTCGTGCTGCAGCTCGTCTCCAGAAGAGTCCTCCGACAGAAAGACAGTGTAGTGACGGGCAGGACGGAGAGAACTGCAGCGGAGGACAAAGAGAGAGAGGGAGGGAGAGAGAGAGAGAGACATAGAGAGAGAGGGAGGGAGAGAGAGAGACGTAGTCATCCATTGGTGCTTGGCCACTGCTCTACTTACCAAGCACAGAGCATCACCACGGCAACCACCCAGCCAAACACGCATTCATCTAATAATGTAATAATGACATCTTAACATTTCTGAGAAAATAACAGAGCCTGGGCTGGATGAAGGACTAAATGGCGGTGTTGTCTCTTCATGAACGGCTGGAGAAGCAGACAGGGCTGAAGGCTGGGCAAAGTGTGTGTGTGTGTGTGCGTGTGTGTGCGTGTGTGTGTGTGTGTGTGTGCGTGTGTGTGTGTGTGCGTGTGCGTGGTCGTCTTTCGAGGGGTGCAGCCATATTTGAAACCCCTAGGTAGAGTGCGAGAGACTGTAATGTGGCCAGAACCATGTGCACTACGTTTCCCAGCTGCCCCGGCATCGGGCATTCCGCTCCTTCATTTTGTTTACACTGCGGAAAGGCGGGAAAATACATCGTTGTGGCGATGAATAGGACGGATAGCCAGCAAATGTGGAGTAGAACGACAGGGCCTGAGAGGTCATAGCAGAGGTGGACTGGGAGCCTGGCCCGGAGAAGACCTTTGACCTCCCAGGAAGTGAACAGTTGGTGTAATTGTGTCTAATTGGGGGGGGGGGGGGGGGGGTTGGGGCACCAATGACCAATTTAATAACCCCATTTTGTGAATTTTAAATTTATTGGTAATTTTCCAACTTA
>JAVQJS010049268.1:0-32290 GCA_036024795.1 Galaxias rostratus | reverse complement strand
ATCTACCCCCCCGGCGCTTACCCCCCGCGCCTGTGGCTCTCTCTGCCGCGCGCTTGCTGCCCCCCCCGTTCCCCCCCCCCCCCCCCCCCCCACAGCCACAAGGTGGAGACGGCATCATCCAGAGGATCAAACGCGTGGCCTTTGACGCCAGGTCCACCATTATGGTGAGTGGGTCCCAGAGCTCAGTGCCGTGGCATAATTCAGACAGGGTGAACGTGTTCCCCTCCTCTCCACTCACCGGGACCCTGGTCCAGTTGGGGGCGAGCCCCGGCGCAGCCAACTCATTCGATCCCCATTTCAGCGCAACCTAATCAACAACAATTCAGACCTGTAGCTTAAATGTTCAGCGGGGAGCTGAAGTGAATACCAAATAGCGGCGCTAATGTGCTTTATCTCAGTTGCCATCACCACTGCCACCACCTGAGTCTGCTGGCCCATCACCGAGAATATAAACAACGCTGAACAGCATGTGAACACTCTAAAGCTCAGCAGTTTTTTTTTTTTTTTTTCACTCTGGATTCAATAGAAAAGACTGACGACGGAGACTGCAGGCAGGAGGGATTGGTAAAAACAAAGAGAAAGCGAGAGGAAGGGAGAGAGAGAAACAGAGAAGGGGGGGGGGTGAAAAGAGAGAGAGAGAGAGGTGGGGGTAAAGGGGGGGAAAGCAGGTTAAAGAGGGGTGGAAAGGAAGGGAGGAAACAGGGCCCAAAAGCTGCACGGTGTTCTCCTCCCACTCTCCAAGTTGAAGAAGATGCTGCTGTGGGGAGACTGGGGCTTGTTTAGCCGAGGGCGTGCTAGGAATGTAAATGTGCCCGTGTTTAAGGCTGCTGTCTGGGAAGAGCTCTGCCACAGCCAAGAGGAAACTTAGAGATGAACCCGGACATAGGTGGGCTGGTATTTTTGTTTTGTTTTAGAAATGTCTGAATCACAGCCATACATTTTTATTACATTCATATTTTCGACTTATATAACCCCTGGAAGGAAGGGTTGAACTTGTGTTTACCACCGTTGAACCTCTGGGGTAAAGCGATGTCGTTTGTCATACATCTGTTAGCTACACCGCTTATCCTTTGCAGGGTCGCGGAGGGGCTGGAGCCTATTCCAGCAAACGTAGGGTGAGAGGTGGGGTACATCCTTGACAGATCGCCAGTCTACCACAGGGGTCAACCTGTCAACAAAGGGACAAACAACAACTCTTTACACCAACGGGCAATTCAGAGTCACCAAGTACCTGCATGTTTTTGGACTGGTGGGGGGTGTGACTAGCGTAGGTCAGTGAAAACGTAATGGGAGACAGGGGACAGGCTCTATTTTTCTTATAGACAGCAGTGAGTTTTTTTATGATTATTTTAATACATCCCTCAGTCTTGACTGAGCAGACCGAGATAGAAGCCGTCACCTTGACCTTGGGGAGAGTGCATCTAAACCCACGACTGACAGGAGTGTGAGGCGGCACGGCTCGATGCCGGATGTGTTAGCATAGTGAGCTCATCTCTACCTCGTTCTAACGTCCCCCCAGCACAGGCAATTACCACCTCCCCCAACCCCTGACATTGTTCTGGAGCCAGCTGGTGGATGGTTTCTCCCTCTGTGCTCGCTGCCTAGCAGCAGCCATAGCTAACCATAGACCTCCACATACTGAAGGCATACCGTTTCGCGTGCAACTCGCTCTTGTGAAGTTATGGAGAGTTCACTGTCCCTCATAGATATTTTGGTCGAGGGCATGGTAGCGCGAAGCATCACCGACCAGGGTTTTTGCCCTTATGTCATTACAGCGTGTAGGTGAAAAGAAAAGGCAGTGGGAAACTACAGCACTGAATGTGCCTATCCACTAAATGAGTGGTCTGCTGGAAGGTGCTTCCTGTACTGTTGAACAATGTGTATAGTCAGCATAAGTCTCTATTGTTCTTTTCCTCTGTCCCCTTTCCATCCTTGAGCGTCCCCCCTCTCCTTCTTTGCCTGAACACTTCTCCTTTATATTTCTCATTTGTTTTCTCTTGTTTTTTTTTTTTACTTTACCCTGGTCTCTCCATCTTTTTCTCTGACCTCCACCTGTGTCACTCCGCCTCCCCTCCATAAGTGTTCTCTCTCTCTCTCCGCTGCTCACTCTCTCTGGGGATCACCCGCGTCTCACATCTCTCTTCCCGGCCCGCCTCCCTCCTTCTGCCCTGCCAGTCGGTGTTCCGGAGTTCCCCGGTGCTGGGCTGCTTCCTGTTCGGCCTACCGCTGGGCGTCATCAGTCTGATGTGCTACGGCATCTGCACCGCCGAGGCCGACGACGGCACCGAAGACATGGAGCTGATGAGACGGGAAGGGCTCACCGACGAGGAGGAGGAGGAAGAGGAGGAGGAGCAGCGGCGTCGCGTGGCAGAGCTGGAGGGCCCCGGCGAGGGGGAGAACGCAGAGGAGGAGCCGGGTGTCGAGGAGAAAGCCCCGGAGGACAAGAAACTGGATTAACAATGGGAGTAGCCCCACCAAGGGAAGGAGTGTAGGCATGGTGGAAACATGGAGGCGTGGAAATCAAAGACATATCAATGCGTTGCTTGTTTTTTTTTTTTTTTTTACAATCTCCGCCCTGTTCCCTTTTCCGCAAACTCTTCTTTTGCCTGTTTTTTGGTGTGTCTTTGAATCCTATGTGTCAATGTGTAAAATCAACAGCTTGGTTGAGCAGTTTGAATCCAAAGGATTTGGATCGAATCAATGTTATAGAGATGAATGATGCGATACAAACAGAACATAGCAAGCTGTGGTTTTTATATCTTCTCGTGACTCAACCAATTGGTGGGTCATTGAAAACAGGGCATCATGTAGCATCTTATTACATTCTGTTGCTAGATTTTATTATTAAAGTTTGGCAAAGGTAATCACTCAAAGGAATGCCCCTCCCTAAGGTTAGATTACTCCCTGTGAGGTAAATAGCACAACAGCAAACTGTTGAAACCTTGAATATACAATTCTAATGCCAATGTTTTTCATGTTATATACATTTTCAGAATGAATGTTGTATTATAATTGACCCATGTAGACTGCAGAAGAAATCAAGTGCCCAAGAAGGAAAATCTGCCATAATAATACATTTTTTATTTTTTTCCAGCTTTTGCCTGAAAATAGCCACTGCATGCAACGTGCAGAGGCAGTCATGCAGTTTTTTTTTGCTCTCGTTAAGGGTTTGTTTGCATAATTGAACTATTGCCTAAGGTGCTGATTTGACATAGTTTAATAGACATCGAGTAAAGTAGGCTGTCCTCTTAATTAGATGACCGATGGTTAGACTGTGCAGTTCATTTTAATGTCTTTACAATGGTTGGAACTGAAGCTAACATGGAGTAGAAGTGCCAGAAAAGTAAGTTATTTGGCTCTTTCCTGTTGAAACTTTAACATCTTACACCACAGGCTATAAACTCTATTTGAATTATGGGACTGATGACCAAACACACTGACGTTTCTTCAAGTTGATTTCTTTGCACTGAATACACCCCCAGAGAGTTTGATAGGACCAGAGTCGAGGCCTTTTAAAGGGCTTCGCTATATATACAAGCTTTGCATGGCCCAGTAGAAACGTCTCTGCATTTTGATGTTCCATGCAGAGAGGACATTATTATATTCTGCTAGTTAGAACATGAGTTAGTACAACTGCTGTGACGGAGGTGGTCCTCTGTTATGAGTTTTATGAGCATATGTATTTTAAAAAAAAAAAGAGTGGTTTTGAATTCTTATGTAATTTTTGTGTAGGTATATGAGAATTAAACCACCATCCTTTTTTCAGTGTTGCCAAGTAAAGTAGATCTGCAGCTTCAAGTTTGATTTCCTATTTGTTTTCTTTATAATGTTAATGTAGTTGTGCTTTCTTTGCCTAGCGGCTCTTGTTCTTTGATTGACCTAGGCACCTGACCCAAGCACACCTTTTGGTCATGAAACAGATAACAAATCTGTATTTGTACTGTGAATCTGCATAAACTAAAACAACAAAAACATGCCCTCGCCTTGCCTTCTTCTGGTTATTGTAGTTGCCTACCGTTCTCTTAGCAAACGTACTCATTGGGTTTGAATGGAGATTGTCACACTTTACTACTGGTTTGAAATAAAGATTGTTCTCTTTTTCTTGTTGACTGGCTTCCATTTGTCCTTCACCACATTGCTATGCTATAAACCCATTATTTCATTTTTAGCTGATATCCACATCTACCATTTGCTTTTTTTCATATTACCTCTTTCCGCTTTTCTCCTTGTTATTCTCCCCTAGTCGACCTTTTCGCTAATGTAATTCAATGTAGAGGTATCTAGTCAATTATTGCTAATATAATCACGTTTTGGAGACCTGGATTTAATGCAGTCTGATTGCAATACTTGAATGTAAAACTCTTTTATTTCTTCTCCCTGGGGAATGACTGCCAGAGTCAAACTTGGAGACGTGACTTTACATAATGAAAAATCATCTCACAAAGTCAAGAACAACTTTCTCGGCGTGATACATGGAACAGTTTATGAAGACAATTACAGAAATGATGTGTATTTTCTGAACTATTTCTATCTATCTCCTCTCTCTCTAACTCTCTCTCTATATATACATATATATACTTTTTTGACTAAAATGAAAACTGATCTAATGAAAAAATCTCTTTTCCATTTCTCTGTTGTGAGGGGGATAAATCCTCCCTGAGGGGGAGACACTACGTTCCTATGTCCGAATCAGTGTCGAGTGGTGCTCATGGTGAAGTCATTCATCGCTCAATTACCCCTCTCTTTATGCTGGGAATGGGTTTGATTGTGTGTTAAATGAAGGAGGCTCGTTCAGCTCTAACTATTGCTGCAAGCTCTTTCTATTACAAAACTAACTAATCTTGAACACAGGACAAGGTCAATTAGGTTTGGCAACATATTTGGGGTCTTGCCATTTAGGTGAAATGACAAGTCAAGGTGAGAGATGGCAATCACAACAGATCACAATGAAGTGCTAATAATGGCTTGAATTAGCCATGTATGCCAAAGTAAAGAAGGTCTAGACTTGCACTTCAAAGACACTTTGCTTGTGTCTTGGAAAACAACCCTCGCTGAACCTTGACAGATCCTATTACGTACACAACTGTTACTCAGTCAGGGTTGATTAATGGCTCCAACAGTCCATCTGTGTTCTAACACTACTAAGAGTGTTAAATACTGTATGCTATCAATCTTTTGTTGAAATTTTTTTTCAGCCCTAATATTTCTTTTTACATTTTATTTCAACAGAAACGTAATAGATTTTATAAAATGTCTGTCACTTGGCAACATAAATTCTCAATGTGTAGAAACTGATGGATGTCTTAAATGAATGATTGGCACTCAAATACCTCCTTCAGGTTTTCTGTTATTGTAACTGATGCCACAGCCTCCCTCATCTTTCTTTTCGCACTAAAGCCTCATTGAGGTCAGGTCTGTAATGTGCCTCCCATGACACGATGAAGCCACCACACTACAATAGCACTGCATGGTTTCATGGGAAATCATTATCCCGCCAGCTCCATTTACTGAACATTTTGTGTGTGTCAAAATAAACCGAGAATATTTTTATATATATATAGAATATAGTTTTGTCAAAAAGTAATAAATACAGATTGTGAAAACTTTTTTCTTACCCAATTATTCTTTACTTAAATCTTAAAATTAATTAGAATTTTCCCAGCAGCACATCACATTAGGCTTTTGTGAAGATTACTGACAAATGCTTCTCACAAACTAAATAAGTATTTTTTTTAGGCACCACTGTAAACTATCTACTGTTTACAAAAAAAATATGTTTTTATATATTCCCTTGTGTACATAAAATTTACTGTCTTTACTAGAGTCATTCTTCAAGATTTTTCTACTATTTTCTTTGATGTAATTTAATGTCAACTTGTCAAAAGTTAAATCGGGTTTAATAGCTGCTTGTCAGCTTGTCAGTTTATAGATGACTGTGCTTGTTGCTTTATGTTTTTGCTCAACTCGACTTTACTTGGAGAAGAGGATGGGTGGAATGAATGTGTGGAGAAAATATTCAGCTGTCTCTGCTGTCCATCAAAATTGTTCAAGTTTCTTGTGTGATAGAAATCTCCCTCACACACACACACACACACACACACACACACACACACACACACACACACACACACACATGAACACACACACCTACCCACCCACACACACACACATGCACTCTCTCACATGCAAACAGTCTCACTGTATTTTCATTATTAATCGTTGGAGGACACTAACTCTCATTGGAGCTGAAAAACCGGAATACTTCAAAGGACTAAAAATACATTTTCAACGGGTTTTGCAACAACTTTAAAAATAAATAAATCTCAACACACTTATACATGAACCATATCCACAACTAGTTGTCCTCATGCTTTTTGTTCAATCTGAAAACTTACTCATTTAAACCAAAGTTTCAAACTGCTCCAAAGTATTTCAGTAATTTGTGTTTCAAAGAATGTTTTATACACCATATGTTCAAGCAAAAGTGACAAGATTACTTCCCTGTAAGTATACATCATTATGAGCTGCCACAATCTGGGTAGGAAATAATGCCTTTTCTGTCAAATCCATCTCCACTACATGACCTCCTGCCCAGCGGTTTATGTGTTGCTTGTGTTTCTACGTTCACCACTTATCCTTTTTTGGTCGTATAAACAGTATAGCTCCCACAGCTGTGCAGAGGATAACGAGTGCACGGCCCACATTAGCACTGTCAACTCGGTGGGCATTACCCAGTGGAGTGCTCCCCCTCATCACTCTGCCCTGGTTCAGGAAGCCACCCTGCAGTGCCCTAATGAGGTGTCCCCACTCGTGATTATTTGCTTTGGGAACTGGCATCCTCCAGGCGGTCAGGGTGACTTACCTGGAGCATATAGCCTCGAGGAGGGGGCTGACAGATGCCCAATCACATGCTGCCTTTGGCTGTTTTCGTCCTCTACTCAGAGTATTGAAAGAGCTAGGCAATTCGAAGTAACAGCTTGGCAGTATGACAGATTCATCAGTGCACATAATAGAAAGAGTTAATGGTGTGTGCGTGTTTGTATATAGGGCTATATGTGAGTGCTGCATTTATAAACGCATGCATCCATGCTTGTTTGTGTGTATGTGTGTGTGTGTGTGTGTGTGTGTGTGTGTGTGTGTGAGTGTGTGTTCTGTGAGCGTGTGTTAAAGCCACCCTGGCCTGTGTATAATCTGAGCCCTGGACCCCTCTCACACAGATGTTCAGGGACGTGACTTGCCTGCCGGGTCCAGAGCTTAATTCCAAGCCATTTTCTCACTAGGGCTGCAGCCAGCAGGGGTTTAATGATGGTGCAGGCACAACAACCACTCAGTCACTCATTCACTCGCTCTCACACACACACACCCACACCCACACACACACATACGCACAAATATACACAGTCAGGTTCTCTGACACATTTTACTCACATACACATAGTGACGTGTGAACACTGCTGGGCTTTGACACTGTTCGTCGTTAATGCAGCAGGGTAGAATGTAATAGCCAGGCTTTGGGGAGCCAGCTCTGAATCCCTTAACCCCCAGGCACCAGCGATAACTCGGAATAAATGGTGTCAAGGATGTGTGCAAGAATAAGAACCTTGTACCAGCTTGGGAGAAAAGCTGGATTTCTCTCACTGGAGAGCATCTGGACAATAATATTCCCATCCTGAGAAACACTATAGAAAAGCAAATTTGCTCAAAGTTGCAGGGGTGGTAACATATCTGTCAGGCTGCTCGCAGAGTGGAGCGAGCAAGGTGCCGTTGAACCCCAATGCCTGTTGTCCTTTGGAATTACAGAGGCAGGTGCTGTGTAGTCATCATAACGACCTCAATTTGCCCCCACAGCATCTGCTGCAGTCAGGAATAACAGGGCTCCCCAACTGTATGAACAGAATAATAACAGCTCTGGAGCCATACTATAAAGCCTCTCACTACTCATACTACCCTGTGGTAAACTTCACCTTCTAATTGGAAATATTGCCTTTTCAACACCCTCCGAAAGTTTTTTAATTGCTTTCACGGACTCTGTCACCTTTCTCCTTGAATAGCCGGAAGACCATGTTGTTTTTGGCATGGAGAGGCAGTTATAATGTAATCAGGAAAATGTAATTATGCTGCCATAATTGAGGACTTTTATTCAGTTTTAAATGACCCAAAGGCGTGATCTTTCTGAATGCATCCCTGTTAAGATTTCACAGGGATGTCTTTAAAAAACAAACTTCTGAAATTCTAAGGACCTGTCAAAAATGATTGTGTAAGGGTTCCAGTGCAGTTCAAACTACCTTGCATAAGATTACATGGTTCCCTGTTAATTTCCACTGTTGAATTTGGACATTTTCTACCACCAGTCACTTATTACAAGTTAAGCAAGATGCTGGATTGTGTTGGGTTCTCAACATGGAACAGCACATTCAATTGTACGAGAATCAACACTTCCTTTTCTAGAACACTTGCATTCCCTCACCCTGGGGACAGGAGTGTCCTGGATTATTAGATGTTAGAACTAGTGGTACGGTCCATGAAAACTAGCTTCCTGTGGCCACCCAGGCAGAATCAGCCTGGAGGTCCCTCAAGGACAATAAGAGGCAGCCCTAGAATTAGGGCTCAACCCAGTTTGTTCTTAGGGTGGGACGCGTCTGTGGCCTTCATGCTGCTTTTTGCTTGTGTGTAACTGTAGGAGAGAAAGAGAGGAAGTGAGAGACAGTGAATAGAGAGTGTGTGTCTTTGTGTGTGTGTGTGTGAGAGAGGGAGAGAAAGAGAGGATGCAAGAGAGTGAATAGAGAGAGTGACCATGTCTGTGCGTGTAAAAGAGAGAGAGAGAGAGAGAGAGAGAGAGAGAGAGAGAGAGAGAGAGAAAGAGAGAGAGAGAGAGAGAGAGAGAGAGAGAGAGAGAGAGAAAGAAAAAGAGAATTTGTCTTTATGTTTGAGTGTGTGTGCATTGGTGCCTGTGCGTGTGTGCACACCTGATGTTCGCCACACACTTTGCTGTGGGTCTGCGGGAGCGGGTACGTCCGTGCGGACGGGACGTTGACAGAGCGGAAAGCGAGAGTGCCAGGCTGCCCCTGTGGGCCTCCGGTCCGCGGGCCTCACGGAGGATGAGACGGGACGGAGCACCTGGAGTTAATGAAAAAATCTACCTCCCATATCTAACATGAAGGGTCCTGTAGGATCACAGCCTGTCACAGCCACTTAGAGGCTACATTTGTCACCGGCTAAGAACGGAAGGCAGGCAGGCAAGCAGGCAGGCAGGCAGGCAGGCGGGCGGGCAGGCAGGCGGGCGCCATTGGCCGTTTGAAAGTCCTTCGGCGCCGCAACTTCCATCAATCAGCTGAGGCTGACAGGCAATATGAGAGATAGGGAGTGGCACTGGCCGACTGTCCATGCTTCGGGCGCTTGGGTTTGTGTCATTCCCAAAGAGAGGAAACATAGTTTGCTTCTGTTTTTTTGTCATGCTATTTCATATGCTATGGTTCTATCTTCAAACCTGTCCAAATAGATGGGTTTTAGAAAGTAGCCCAACAAAGATGCACTTTAATAAAGTACCGATGGCCATAGTTTCGAGACGGACGGGACCACAGCGTGATACACGAACACCCAGTGAAGGTTATCACGGAGGCTGTAGTAAGTTGGTGAGAAACCAGCTTGTGAAGGGGCTGAGGGACTGCCAGCAGCAGAAAATGGCTAAATAAAACATTACACTGTTAAGAAAAAAATCGACCCAAACTGACAAATGCTCCTAACCTGGCGCCATTTCTTTGGCCATTCATCTTTCCTTGGGGAAATTGGACCTCTTTGTTCTGATGATGTCTTCCCTCTCCATCACTCGGGCCTGGAGGACTGGGTCGGCCTCATCAGACACGGCGTTCAATCTGCTCACTGCTGTCCTATCTCTTCTGGACCATCCTCATGATGCCACACAGAAGCTGTTGATACGAACAAGCTTTGGTGTAAACCGTGTCTCTCACAATTAATAGGAACAAATGTTGAGTAATGGAGATTGCCCCTTTAAAGGTCATTGTTGTTCAGAGGTGACCAAGATGGTTGATACTTCCCTTGAGACAGGACGTCTGCAAGAGCTGCTTTGAAGACTGAAAGTGAGGTAGTGCCAGTGTCCAATGTCCTTAGTGTGTGGAGTGAATACTTATGTTTTTGTTTTTCCATACACAACAATTCACTATTGAAAATGATATATGCTCCTCATAAACAAATGTGACACATACAAAATTGTTCATTTTCATGGTCTCTGAAGATCTAAGAAGCAATGGAATATTCCCCCATTTTGGTTATTTACCTGGGGACAAACCAATGTAGGCAAGTGGAATTACTATGAAGTTTATGGTAGCTGACAGATCCACTCTATATCACTGAGAAAAATCGGTGAACTCTCTGCTTCTTTTCTCTGTAGTTAATTCCCTTCTTGATATTAAAGGACACACACGCAAACAAACACACACATAAATAAACACACACACACACACACACACACACACACACACACACACACACACACACACACACACACACCAACACACCAACAAACACACACACACACACACACACACACACAACCAACAGGTTTTCAAATGCCAGCCACCCAATGTGCCTAGATAACCCTATCTCCTGTGAGCCTTCCTAAACCATAGTAAAGGCTTATCAAAAGATTTTAATTAAATTAAACTGTGCAAGATGCAATTTGGTGAGTCACAAAGACTGACAGAATAAAACAATACAACTGTCAGTTGTGCACAGACACACGTGTTTTGTGTGAAGAATTTCAATATTGTCTGCTGTCTGAATTAAAAAAGCATCTATTATAGCAATTCAATTACATTATTATAATTCACGTTCTACATAAATTACAAAGCATTACCTCCGAAGGTACAAAAACGAATTACTTTAGAATAGGCAGAGGACAACAATAGTTCAAACTGTAAGAATAACAAAAGCACAGCTTCCCATTATAAGGATAGGACCAGATTCTAGACAGTTAATTAGAGTCGGCTAGAGTAAAATGGGCTTTAAAGGGGGGTTTGATAGTGAATTGGACTTGCAAATTTGAGCAGGGAGAGAGTTCCAAACTTTAGGTGGAGTCCTAGAAAATGCACACTCTCCAAATTGCTTTAGTGTTGCTGTGGAAATGACCAGTCGCCCATTTAAGGAGGAATGTAATGTCCAGGTAGGATGGTAGAGTTGGAGGAGGTCAAATCATGTAAAGCTTTGTAGGTGAGGAGAAGGATTTTGTATGTGCTGATTGACAGGGATTCAGTGAAAGTAAAAGAGCATGGGGGTTATGTGCTCAGAAGATTTGGTTGAGGTCAGGAGGTAAGCAGCAGAGCTTTGACCCCGTTAGAGTCTATAAAGGGAGGTTGTGATGATGCCAAAAAGTAGTGACTTGCTTGAAATGTCATGTATATGAAACTCTTTTATACATACAGCATATATATATATATATATACATATATATATATATATACATATATATATGTATATATATATATATATACATCACGCTGTCTTCTAGCTAGGTACATGTTAGTGTACAGATATGTGCAAGTCATGTGCCAAGACCGAATTCCCTCCTATAAAAGCCTTTTCTCATGGCACCAAGTTTTGTCCATAGCCTTCTGTCCATCTGACTTGTTGGGTACAAACCCCTGTGTGACTATATTGTAGATGCTAGTGTCTATTGGCTCAGCATGGCTTGCAGTGGCAGCACATTCCAACCCCCTTCCTTCACTCTTGTCCCCTCTCTTCTCCTTCTGGTCCTCCCTGCTGAGCAGTTGATAGCTGTCACTAGGCCGGAGGTCTGCACGGGGAAGCAACTGTCACAGGTCCCTGGTATCTCAGGGCCCATCTGTCAGAGCTGGCCGGCTCGCCTGCCTGTCCAGTCCTCCAGACCCAGGCATGAAGCGCCAAGCCCTGGGACGACTGCTCCTCTGGGTGGCCGGATGCCTTTGGTCTCCAGCCAATAAGAGAGACCCACCGCCTAGTAAGTGTGGTATAGCAGCTATCAAATGCAATTTCCCCGTCTGTGCGGAATGGACCCTGGCAGTTTTGATTGGCTCAGCACTTGCCACCGCCTGGATGACACTTGGCACACACACTGACAACTTCCTCTACCCTACCCTACAAAATATTTTGGCCTCTCGAAAGCAGTATCATGTTTTTAAAGTGGTAATAAAGTACTGTGCTTACAATTAAATGCATTTTTTACTTTTTGGGTATTTGTATTTTGTACCCATTATACAGAGGTTTAGCATTAAATATCAAGCAGAATTATTCCACCTCATGCACACATGTAGTCTTTCAATATGATATGGAGCCAAAAACATTTATTTTATTGGTTATGTCTTTAATTTTGATGACAATTCAGTCATCTAAAGACTTCCTATTGTACAGTGAGATCTCTGAGTTGAGAACAGATCATGTCCAGAGTTCTTGGATAACTGCATGATTTGTGACTGGGTGTCAGAAAGCGTTCCCTGCCGGCTCCCTACATTTCTCTCCAGAGAGGTGCAGCTAAGGCAAGCTTGGGGGAACAGTTAGGCTTGATGGATTGGCCTAATATATGTAGCATAGCCTAGGGTCCTAAAAAATCCTGTAGGGCATCGCTTGGAAAGGATTACAGAGATTTGACCAAATCACATAAACACTCACATAAACCTTCCTTACCACCCTATAGAACTCAGGCGTTTCGTATACGCACAAACGTCTTTACACACTTCCACAACAAATACAGTGTCTGTCTATCACTTCCTTTTTTTCTTTTGCTCTTTTTGAAAACCACGGGCACAAATACACACAAACAGGCTCATACACACGCACAACACGGCATGCCAATGAAATTGCACTACATTATTGCTCGTACCGCAGCACGGCAAATTCAAGTTATTGTTATTCTTTTCTCCATGGGGAGGAGTGCCCAATTAATAATACATTTGTGAATGAACACACCTATTGATTTAAACATAACTCCATGAATATACAGTAGATTTATCCCCGGAACACAGTACCGGTTCTTTCCGAATGCCTATTATTTTATAACCACTGACCTCAGCACAATTTTCTATTTTTATTTTTTAACGTCTCATCCCTCTTCCATCTGGGGAGATGAATTTGATTCTTATCACCCCCGATTAGGGGAACACGGCCTGCGGGTATGAATTGGCCAAACTCAAACAAGTGTGACGTATCCTCTCGATCCTTCATGTGAGGAAACTAAGTAGAGGATTTCGTGCCATGCAATGTCTGACAGCTTGCATGACTGTCACTCTGCTCGACGATGCAGAGAACGATGTGAGGAATCAGGAGGACAGAGGGTAATATGGAGCGAAAGAGGGAGAGAGAAAAAAGAAGTCAGAGTAAGAGGGAGAAAATACAGTCTTCTTTGTTGTGTAGCTCTGAAGGGCTACACTAAACCCAGAGTGCTGCAAAACACCTGCAAGGTTGTGACCCAGGGAGACCAGTGTGAACAATGAGGTTTGTTTTAAATTCAGTTGGGCAAGAACCAGGACCAGATGACCACCATCTGGCAGCACACCTGTTCATTCAAACACACCATCACTATCGTTTGGATTCTATGATCAAAATCTTTCTTTGAAGTTTACAGGCAATGTCTCCCATTTCTATTACAGATGAATTCACAATGAATAGTGTAGTGCAGAATATGTGTACAATTGGATCTGAAAATTTTACTTAAAAGACAAGAATAAATATTCACCAGAGGATTGTGGGAAGATAGGCAAGCTGCCTGCAGTAAAATTTGTTTTTGCAAGAGATATAGAAAGAGAGAGAGAGGGATGGAGAGGAAAGGAGAGAGAAAGCTGAAGGAAAGGGCAAGTGTGAGGAACTGCTTAGAGATCTGATTAGTAAAGACCACCTCACAAAATAGTTGAAACCGTAAAGGATCAACAATTCTCTTCGCAAATCGCTTGCTCTTTAAAGGTGACCACTGTGCAGTGGGGGGTACTTATAAAGGTCACACTCGTAGCAATTTGCAATGCAAATTCAAGTATTCTATACTCCCTATATATAGCTTCCTTGAATCATAATGAACCATCTTTGATTTTTGCCGTTTGACGACCGTATAGTCCCTATACATCTGTGCCTATTACCACCATATATCTCTGTGAAGGAACGGAAGCAATTTCAACCCCCCCACCCCCCCAGATAGTAAAACTCAGAAAAGAAAGAGCACTCATCTCCCAACTGACATTTTCTTTCCCCAACCCTCCAGAGTGTCAGACAGAGAGACAGACACATCCAAGAGATCATTAGATCATGAGAGAAAAGTGTGGCGTATTGATTCGGCACTGAGAATTCTGGGTCACCATTGATTAGGAGACGTGGGACTTCGGCTGCCCTCACCGGTGTGGTCGGGGTCCCTGCCGTTATTTTTAGGTGCGTGCCAATCGATACGAGGCCTGTCTCGGTGGGCCTCGGTGGCATCGGGGCCTCCCTACGGACTCCGTGCAGGTCAACCCCCAGTCCTCTGAAAGGTTGCACCAGTGATGGGAATCAATGGGTGGGAAATGTCAGCTAGCATGGCTGTTTACTTCACTGCAGACTCTGAGAGACTGTTGAGTCGCATATCGTCTGATGTGAATTGATGTCTCAACCCCAGTTACCCGGTCTTCGTCCCCACCAAACCACTGGCATGGAAACACCGCCGCAAACTCACCCACAAGTGAGAGAAGGTCGTCTTTCCTATCTAAAAACAAGGAGCAAATCTGTAGAGTGGAGATTTACATACTCCATTAACAGTCAGTGTACTTGTGTCTGATTTACCTGCAAGAATGTCACCCAATACTGAAAACAGAACACGGCTTTATAAAACTATTTTCAAGTTCCCATAAATGTATTATTGCTCAGAATATTTTTTATGTGTTTTACCAGGAAAGAGTAAACCAATCTAAATATGTCTGAGAAATAACATTTCGATTCATCTTCTAAAATCCAAATCTGATTAAGTGTTTTAATGTTCAAACCATTTTCGTTGTGTAGTCCTGGTAGAACCTACATGTTTCACCCTATGGTGTTGAAAAGGCCTATGTCTTTCCCCTTGCATTCTCATCTCACAGTCCACTCCCAGGGAACAAGACCTCCCACTCACATCAATCACTCACACAGTTCAATCCCTCCCTTACGATGTGCTGAGAAATTACCATCCACGGATGAGAGGTACTTTGAGGTACTTGAAAAAATCCATCTGTGAAAATGATGGCTGAATACCAACCAGCTTTTTTTGTAATTGGTGACATAACAAGGTAAGGCCTGTGTTCAATTACTTTGAAGCCGACAAAATAGATCAAACTAACGGATCTCATACAGATGAGAACTTCTTTCTGTCTGCCAAAAACATACTACTAGTAAAATAACATCAGTCGCTTGAGCTTTTTTTATATACAGCAGTGCAATCCTCAAGCACTGGGTAGAAGGTCATTTTAGGTAAACTCAATATGTAATCTGAGTTCAATAATCTTTCACTAAATCTCAACTCAAGACTTCACCATGCTTCTCTATATTTATCATACTTCTCTGTGTAAGTCAGTGCATTTTATTATCCAATAATTGTGGATGGCAGATGTTGCATAATATTCATAACTTGAAATTACCACAATGTGATGAAGTTTAATTGATTTCCCTCGGAGCAGGTGAAGGCCTCATTGCATACATAGTAAGGCAGTTAAAATACACCTGTCAGCTAGCCCCCTGAGAGCAATGCAGAGAAACGCCACTTCCTTTTGACATGGACTAAATATGGAATGTGCCAAACTGAGAAGGTAAGAAAGCCTGAGAGCTTGAATACACCGGATTGTTTAGCAGCCAATTATTTTGGAAATATTTTTACAGAGGGAAGTGTGTATTTTTTCCCTTAAAAATGGCTTGTTGTTATTCATTTGAACCAAACTTTCACCTGAAGGGGTGTTACTTTCTTGCATTTCAGTGGTTTGAAAACAAACCAAATTGTCTATTTGTTTATTCTTGAAACGGAACTATTGTTGCTCCAATCATTTCCCCCTAACTTCTCCGATTCTTTCACAATGGATGTAGTTCAAGAGCCATGGGTTGGTTATGTAGTGCTGTGCCGACTTCCCAATATAAATTAATGTTAAAGGAAGATAAAAAGGCTCACAAAGCCACAGCAGCAGCATATCCTCTCAGTACCTTTGTATGTTGCTCTGATTGGAATGTTATTTTTGCAATATTGATCTCATCTGGTTTCATGGTGTGTGTCATCTTTCATTATTTTTCCAGCAATGTCTATCCAGCTCAAACCTCTCTTTTTATTGATACATTTCATTCAAATAAACTAACATTTGCCAACACGTTACTGGTTTTCTATTTAACTCATGCCAAGCTCATGTGAAGTACTTCCACAGTTTAACCAACAGAGGGTTAAACCCAGCTCACCAGGCCTGCAAACTAAACTGTTTGTCTGCTGTTTGTACAAATTGTAATGGAGGATCATAAAGACATCCAATCCCATAGACACTAGACAGCGCATTCACCGGGCCCCAGTCTTTTTTTTTGTCAGCAGGACTGTGATTTGTCTGTATCAGTTAGCCAGGCGGTCTGTGTGTGTGTGTCTCTCTCTGCGTGAGTATGTGTGCCTGTGTGTTTTTGTGTGTGTAATTCAGCTGGCTGGAGCAAGCAGTTCTCAGATACACTGAGCTGAGAGCATTGATCCCTGCAACCTGGCTTCTTCTCAGTCATTAGTAGCAGTGCTACCTACAGTAGACACACCGTGAAGACAGGCTGCGCCCCTAAATTGGATTTGGACGTCTCACCAAAGGTCTGACGAGAAACGATAACAAAGCCCTGCCTCAGCTGGAGGGGCACGACGAAAGGTCCACCTTATTAGACAGTTGAAGAACAACACCGTTTGAACTGAGATTTTTCCCCGGGTTTGACATCAAGACAAAGGAGAGAAGTGAATGTTTCCATTTGTTTTCTCCCGGCGTTAGAGAGCAGGAAGATAACCAAGCTGGTCCAGTTTTGTGTTACGTTCGAACTACATGGCTTGAGAAACAAAGGAGCAAGTATTGAATCCATGCCCTGGGCTGTATTGTTCTCTTCAACAGCTTTATGTTTTAACGAAGTGGGCTAAATCATAAATATTTTAGGATCAGAAAACAATAGGCTTAGTACCAAAATGCTCAAGGAAATAAATCCTACCCCAACAATCCTGCCAAGATGTTTTCTGTCAAACCACCAAAGCCCATAATGGATGGAATATTCCGGCTAACAAACTTTAGCTCTGTTTAGTTGGATATTGTCATGTTTAAATGTCATGTGTGACTGTAGTTTTAGTTGGTTGTCTATGCTTGTGCGGTCATGATGGCAGCCATCCACAGTAAGAGCGAGGGAGTAGAAAGGGGAGTGGGCTAGGCATAAGCTCCAGATAAAGCAGTTTTCCTCTGCATTTGGATGACTAACTCTCTTTCTCACAGTGTTCACGCATTGCTAGGTTACCATGCTGCCATGACTGTCTTGAAAAGCAACTTCTCTAAGGTTTTACATACCAAACGCACTTTTTCCCAGATGATTATAATAACTGTGTATTACATTTATCTAGACTTTCAGAAATCATAAAAGGGAATCATTTAGATTCCTCTACATGTTGGCGTATGCGTTGTAGATAAACACACCTTGAGCAGATACAACTGCATATCTAGAGTTGTCGTCTACCAGTAAATGTGTGCATTTAAATCTTTTCCTGGGAGAAAGCATTTTTTTGCTGGAACTCCATTTGATAGGCAGCCTTATCACAGTGCATGGAGTGTTGTGTTAGAGGTTTTCACATGTCTTCACACGCCCACACCCTTCTCTCAGCAACAACTCTGGGCCTTCACTGGGAGTTTGAACAAGTGTCTCTCTTGTCCTTTGATCTAGGACGATCAGTGATCATCTTGAAGACACAGGAGAAAAAAGGGAAGCAGCTACATTCTTATTCACCTTCCCCTATGGGAGTGAAATTCAGGCATAGCTAGAGGTAGAACGCTGTCATAATTGCACGCTGTGTTTAAACCTTACTCTGTGATGCAAATGTTCATGGATTTTTTTTACAGCTTGAGATATTTGTCCACTTAACAGTCTCTAATGGAATCACTGTTCTTAAGCAGCTGACCCCAATTAAAAAATCGACATGAACTTAATAAGTTGCCCTATGCTAAACCTGCCAAACACACACCATTTAGCACCAACAGGCCTTCAAAATATTATTTTATGATTATCTTATCAAATCAGCTCAAATAAGCAATAAACAAAGCAATAAAATGTTCCTGAAACAGTAAGTGATGCATAGATTGTCTCTTTAAAAAACAGCTTTAAATAATGACGTTACTGATGCAATGCAGACAGCTTAGACAATGTAACATATCCCTGACATGGAATAAAGATGTAACAAATGACTCTGGGGAACTATACTGAGATAAAATAATCGAAGAATGTTAATAAGTAGGCCAATGCATCTGTCTGGATACGTCTTCAAATCTGCACCTCAGGTTTCTGTCATCAGAGAGTGTCAAGTGCAATAACTACTAATGTGCATATGTTAAAAAAGGCTTCAGTTTAGCTGATCTGTGAACATTAAAATAGTTTGTGTTTTCCGACTAACACAAAGAGACAGCATTGATGTGCCTCTGCCTTTCACTTGAACAATTCAGAGGAACTCAGTGTCATGAACACTGAACATGACGTGTTTCATCTATTTGAAATGCTATCATTGAAATGCAAAAGTACTTCTTGATTGAGGGCATTTCAGATCATTTAAGACAAGATCCATCCATACATAGGTGTATTAATCCCTGTGGGACATTGTTCTCACTGTCTATATATTTTTTTTCAATCTTTGATGCGCTCAATGTTTGATAAAACAATTATTATATTTATATTTTTAGAAGTGCTGTAAAGATAGACAAAAAATTACTGAGAAATATTCCGGCGCAAAACTCATTCAATTGCGAGGCAAAAGCATTCTTCGTGTATGGTTTTCTAGAGCCTGACCGGTACTGGAATTTTGGATCCAATAATGATACTGATATTATGGAGCAAAATAATTTCTCACACTGACATATTGGCCCCATATTCTTCATATATCTATATACAGTAGAATATCTACATCAACCTAATTTGTTCATGAAGGATCCCACAAATGTTATTAAACACTTGTGACAAAGACATGTAATTCCATATTGTTTGAATGTTTATGTTACTTGGCTTTATTGTTTTATATCTGTTCTATAGTTGTATGCTGATGTTTTCCTCTTAGCCAGGGCTCCCTTGTAAAAGCAATGCTTGACCCTAAATCTGCTCTCTGGAGGTTGTTCTGCCTTAAATCCATTGTCATCCAGAAGCATTTCTTTGGACCATCGTTCTGTAATCATTCAAGTCCACAGCGAGAATACCACACCGAAACCAACACATTGTACCATCATCATGTGAAACGTATTACCAATTGCTTTTAGTATTTCAGACGGCATACTTTTTTGTGGAAAACGTGTCTGAAAAACTTTCAACGCTGCCTGCTCTAAATACTTGATTGATATGACTGGCCTCTGCTATCGTGTACATGCCTCCTAAAACAGTTCCTTACAGGTGTTTACAGTGCAAGAATCGCCTGTTGTGCCGGCCTGCTCTCTCCGCTCCTTGACCTGTGCCCTGTAGACAATCCCAGAGCGCCACCTCAGCACAGGGAGCATACACATTGATGTGTTAGCGGGAGTGAAGAACACCCCACCAAATAGTTTAAACATGTAAGGCTCCTTAATTTGGTTATTAACCGCTCCCTCATTAATGACACTCTGACATAATGTCGCCCAGCTGCTTTTCTTAAGGCTGCCTGTTTGCTGTACACAAGCTCCTGCTTCCCTTAGCCCTCCTCTCGGCTTTCCCTCTGTACATTGGATTTACAAACCAGCAGCGTTTTCCTTCAATCAGCCTGAATTAGAGGCATGCTATAGAGGCACCCATGAAAAGAGCAAGAATGCGCCCTGTTCTCAACAAAATAGAATAATTAAGGTGCCAGAAACGACCGTGTTTCCATCCTTCACTTACAGCGCATGCATGACAACTATTATTACTGTCAGAGCCAGTTCGTCCCAGACACGCCACCCAACCACCCAAATTAGCAAGGCGACATCATTCCCTCTGTCTATGCATCGAAACCGCAGAGTTTGGGAGGCACAAACATATCATGTTGGAGAACGACTGTGACGCCTCCCTTAGCACCACGACATGACGAAACGTTTACCCGCTTTTTTTTAAACATGTGTCTTCACTCTTTATTCTTAAACCCTGGGCATAGCGCCAAAGAGGCAACACTGGCAAGTAGTCGTTGCCACTGTTGAAATTGGAGCTCGCTACTATTTCGGTCCCCTGCCACCCTCCACTCATCTCCCAGCCATTGTGTGGAGGGAAATTGAAGAGAGTGGTGGAGACACCAGGCAAGAGCTGCAGCCTCGTCGGCATCCTGCATCATTAAGAATGGGCCACCACACAGCCGCACCCGCGTGTGTCTGACATTTGAGATCACCGTGCGCCGTAAGCCACGCCTGTCGCACTGATAACATCCCCAGGGGTAAGGCCATGAGCTCCACACTGACTTTATTTATTTATATCTCATTAATCCCACACTTCCAAGGTGGCAGTTGTATTATGAGCCTGTGAGGTTGGCACTATCTTTTTTTATTTTTATTTGAGTCACTTGGCTATCTCAGTGTTACACCTTGTATCAGAAGTAGTCCATGACAGTTAGTGCATCGCATTAGTATTCCAACATTGGGACTTTTCTTTCACAAAGCGGCATGCAGTGCTACCATATGCAAGCGCGCCACTGGAAGGCCTAACTATGTGATGCAAAGCCGTCCCCAATCCCCAGCCCGGCCTAATTGAAGAGAAGTGGGAGATCTGGTCGGCAGTGACTAGCACAGTGGACCTCAGAGTAATACCCTAAGCTACTGCCCAGCCACATTGAAAAAAGTATTCCTTCTTGTTTATGATCCCGTTTGGCGCGGCGCTTTAAAATGCCAATGAGGAGGCCCCATTCATGTCCTCTAGCTGTTTATGAGGCTCGCTGATTCAAGTGCACACCCTGGACCGAGCAGTGTCCAGGGGGTGAGCGGGGGCTGACATCGCAGGACGCTCATTTTATCTTCAATGCTCTCCATCAGCCTTTGAGAACACACAAACCACATGGTATCTCCAAGGACCAAAGTCCTGACGAAACCACCAGTCCCTCCAAGGATTTTGAATCAATCTTTACTGTAGCAGTTACCACGGTGTATAAAGGAATAAATGCCTTACTTTGTTATTATTAACACGAGAGCCTTGTATGTTGTGGGCACTTGTATGAGATAATGCATTGCCTTTACTTAGGTAAGCCGTTGATTGGCTAATCATAATATTTCTTTTCTTCTTCTGTACGCCTCTCTTTCTATCGTGTATGATTTAATTTAGGGTCAAAGTACCCTTCTGGCTATCTGCCATCACATGACTTTAAAGCGGTTCCCCTCAGTTTTTATCAGGTTAGAGTCGAGCCAAACCAACACGTTAAGCTGTTAAAACCGAGATAAATGGATTTAATAAAGTTTTCATTAATATAACACCTTCAGCTTCAACCCTTAATAAGCCTTTGATGTAAGTGACTGTGGGCTTAAAAAAAGGTAATTTCATTAGGTAAGGTTATTAACACAGAGCAGCACTGAGACATATTAAAGGACCAGCATTTACACACCAGGAATGGTTCACCTGTCATATTATGTCTAATACATGTCAAGGACACAGTTATGGTAATCCCATTTGTCTTACAAATGGAATCTTCAAATATAGCTGCTCATTGTAATTACAGTTGGCTGGTCTGTATGAAATGACTGCACATGCCACTTAAAGCAGCATGGCTACATGATTCATAATTGGCAACATCAATACAAGCCAATACATTTGTTTTCCATTCAACTGAAACATGACACAGCTGAAAGAAATAGAAACCCATCAACTTAATTTAATTACACATCTGCAGGACAGCCAAGGTCGCAGAGAGGAAACCATCATAAAATTTCCTAGAGGCCGAGGATGCCACACAGAGTGAGTTTGGTTTGCTGCTGCAAATAATTGCGGGAAGTGGATCAATTCAGGGCAGGCTTCTCTCTTTCGGGACCTATTTCTCCTGGATTTACAGTTTGGAAGCAGCTTCCCATTTTGATAACCTTTCAACTATGATAGTAAATCAGACAAACCACATTAAGGTCATAAAGTACATTCTCCTCAAAGGAACAATATCTACAAGCCACAACAAACAGTTTTGAACCCAAATGTAAAGGTTGCCGTGTTCTCTGACCATGGAACTGGATACTTTGAACGTTTGTTTTTGACAACTTCATTGTAAAAGTTGATTCCTTGTTTTACTGACAAATGGTGCTCCAATCCTTCTAAGTACACAAGATACAACGTTAGTGTTCATTATGCCCTATTTTGTACATTTGGGTTAAGAGTAGATACAGTGCTTTCACTGTAAAGAATTCACAGCGCTTCACTTTTTCCACATTTGATGTCTTACGGCCCTATTCCGAAATGTTTTAAATAAAAATGTTCTACACAAAATGCACCGTTATACCAACGTAAAAAAAGGTTTTGGTGAGATTTTTGCAAATGTATAAAAACTAACCTCCCAAGAAATTACATGTTCATAAGTATTCACAGACTTTGCCATGAAGCAAAACATTTAGCTCAGGTGCATCCTGTTTCCACTGTTGATCCTTGAGATGTTTCTACATCTTAATTGGTGTCCACCTGTGGAAAATTCAGTTCATTTGACATGATTTGGAAGGGTACACACCTGTTTCTATAAGGTTTCACCGTTGACAGTGCATGTCAGAACATAGACTAAGCATGAAGTCAAAGGAACTATTTGTGGACCTCTGAGAGGCACAAATCTTGGTAAGGGTACAGAAAAACCTCTGCTGCTTTGAAGGACTGAGTAATCGGGAGAGAAGGGCTTTGTCAAAGTGCCAGCATTCCTCTGTGGAGAGAGGAGAACCTTCCAGAAGGACCACTTTCTCTGCAGCAATCCACCAGTCAGGTCTATTTTGTAAAGTGGCCAGAGGAAGCCACTCCTCAGCAAAAGGCACATGAGTTTGAACATTTTTACCTGACAGACTCTCAGACCATGAGGAACAAAATTCTTTGGTCTAATGAGACAAAGATTTAGTTATTTGGGGTGAATGCCAGGCGTCATGTTTGGAGACAACCAGGCACTGCTTATCACCTGGCTAATACTATCCCTACAGTGAAGCATGGTGGTGGCAGCATCATACTGTGGGGATGTTTGTCAGCTGAAGGAACTGGTAGATTAGTCAGGAAGGAAAGATGAATGCAGCTATGTACTGAGACATCCTGTATAAAAACCTGCTCCGGTGCACTCGTGACCTCAGACTGGGGCGACGGTTCCTCTTTCAGTTGGACAATGACCCTAAGCACACAGCCAAGATATCAATGGAGGGGTTTCAAGACAAGTCTGTGAATGTCCTTGAGTGGCCCAACCAGAGCCCAGACTTGAATCCAATTGAACATCTGAAAATGGCTGTGCACCTTGGTGTTTCCCAACCAACCTGACGGAGCTTGAAAGCCCAAAAATGGGTGTGCCAAGCTTATGGCATCAAATTAAAAAAACTTAGGGTTGTAGTTGCTGCCAAAGGTGCATCAACAAAGTATAGACCAAAGGCTGTGAAAAATTATGTACATGTAATTTTTTGGTTATTTATTTTCGATAAATTAGCAAAAATCTTAACTTTTTTAACATCGTCATCATGGTGTATTGTGTGCAGAATTCTGTAAAAGAAAATGAATTAGTGAATTTTGGAATGAGGCTGTCACAACAAAATATGGAAAAAGAGTAGCTCTGTTAATAGTTTTGGTTGTGATATCACTCATACAATGTAACCTTAAGATCCACATGAAAGCTTGGGCTCTGTAACGGAGACTCCATGAAGTCTTGAACCATTTTACAGTGTAAACCTAACTTCCTGATTTATAGAATCCATTTGGAAGGGGCAGTCATAAGCACATTTACACTTCCCTTTATACCTTAGTCCTGAGATGTTATCACTTCTTTTGGTTTTACATTGTGCCCACCCAGAATCTCCAGCCTCTGCCTCACCCACTAATTTGGTACAACGAAGAATCATATATTTGTATGCCTTGTCTATCGTTTCTTCCCACGGGACTGTTAGCTCTACAAAGTACACTGTTTGCTATGTGTTGAACCAGAGTAATAAGTGGTCTTAAATTGGTTGTTGCAAACTCTAATGGGACTCACAGTTGTTGTCGGACATCCGGTCGGTTTTCTAAATTTCATTTTTAAATTGGAGTGCCACGTCCATCTTCCTTGAGCAAGGCTTGTCTTGCACCCGGACATTATGTGTTCAAGATTAGGTGTCCCGTCACAGAGGGGGTTTGTTGAATCCTCACTTACCCTTTGGATAAGATTTGTAGGTGGTAGTACCTTGGTAGCATGTCATAGGTTGCAATAACGGTAAAGCTAGTTCGTGGATTCCATTCCCCTCTGGTCCTTCCAGTTAATTGACCTCTGCTCCACACTTTCCTACTTCATTCATTGCCCTTCTTTGGCAAATTAACTCAAATCTGTGTTGTTCAGAAGGGTTCTGTTTCATCTCTGTTTACTTGCACCAGAGCTTACAAGGACCTAATTGGCTCTTACTAAACTAAAGTAAAAGGTATGTATACAGCAAAAAAAAAGTATACATATAACTCCTTGATTTAGAGTACAAAGTGCCAAGCTGTGGATACAAAGGACTGGGCTGTTGTGCAGTTCCCTGTGCCTTAATACAGGTTAATAAACAGAGAGCTGTGATTCCGCATTGTGCATCAAGCAGCTATTGGCAGCACTCTGATCTAATGTTGTAAGGGTATTGTCAGGTTGACAGAACTCTTGCCCAGGCATTGGGGAAGGACCAAGGGGAGCAAATCATTTTTTATGGAGGGACGGAGCCACCCCAAGCTGCCCTGTGAGGCACACCCCTGCTATACAGAGTTTCTCCTTAGAATGTAATGCAATGTTTCATTTAGGTCTCCTACGCTTGGCTCGGTCGTGGCCAAACTCACTCACCAAAATTATCACTGATATAAACGGAATAACTGACACCAGGTGACTACGACTGCTGTCATTATCACCATGACAACATGGAGAATGAGCTGCCAGTTTGATATTGAATTCTGTGAGCCTTAGCTCGTTCTTGTCAAGCAGAAGACAGTTCATGCCATTGTGCTCTCTTAAGAAATGAAAGGGTAAAAAGATTCCCCCTTTTGTGTGCATTGCCACCAAGAAGTTTAATATAAAATATATGAGCATGAGATTTTTTTTCCAAAAACACGCCCTGTATAGAGAGACCAGGTTTTAAACAGACCGTAAAAATAGATATGTATTAAAAGTGAATTCAACTAAGAAGCTTACTCTGGGTTATATAGCAGAGGTAGTTTACTCCAACTACACATGAGGCTTTCCCTCAGGCTTTCCAACTCTCTTATAGAGTCTCCATAGACCACCAACAGGCCGCAATCGCTGAGATCTGCGGAATGTATTCTTTCCAAGGCTACAACAGATACAATTGTTCTTCTCACAAGAGGGATTGTAATTCTTAGTGGAGTGGGGCTGACTGGCTCTCGGTTTTCATCAGTGTGCCACACGTGCATACAATTGAGGGCGATCGCAATAAATGGTAGATACCACTAAAAAATACTAAGTAGTAGAACAAGTTAAATCCAAATAAATCTCAATTTATGTTTTATCTAGCTACAAAAATCTTTGCAATTCGCAATGGGAAATTATTCAGAGCTGAGAACATGGGTGGATGTGTTTCGTTTATACATTTCTTAAAGTGCTTGAGATATGTCAAGAGAATTTTATTTTGAGATTTAGTTGCAGCCCTCGTCTCATTCTGTTCTGATGAATTGAACCCCAATTACATTGACTCATTATCATAGACAAACATGTAATTAGCATCACATATGCAAATTAGGCTGTATTATATTACTCACGCTGATTAATCGTTATAGACGACAACACTGATTGGAGACCATGTGTTTGTGGCCCATGTGGCTGTTTAAGTCTAGCCACTCCATCTGCATCCAGCCGTTTGCAGCAAAAACAACAACAACAATCCATAAACACACATTCCAGGATCGTTGTCAAACGAATGTATCCACACAACACGCCCTTTGATCCTGTTTATGCAAGCAGTAATATATTAGGGATTCTACCGCTCACAAAGTAATTAGCCCAGCAGTGGAGAGACGTTCACTCAAGATTAGTTTCAACCGGTCAAAGATGTCCATGTTCCAATCCCATGCACTTCTCTTCGAGTTTGCATTTGATGTAAACCTGTTTCTTCTTCTTCAAAGGACTGTGAGACAGGAGCAACTCAGAACCACAGAGACATGATTTAGATTTGAAGGCTATCTGGCATACTAGACATGTACTCAAACTCTTTCTCAGACTGCACTGCTCACATGCCTTATTAATGTCCTCACTCAAGAATTTCGCAATACAGATGGGAACAGTAATTTTGCCATTCTCTAGAATCTGGATCATTGTGTTCAGAACCAATGAATGAGCTCTTTTTTTGTGTTGGAAAAGGAATGTGGACTCCTCCTTGCTGTTTCACCTTTCCACAAAGGCCACACTGACAATATTATTCAAAGCAACAATGATCCTGTGTCCTTTCGGGTTCTCATCTGATTTAAAAGTGTGATAGTAATAATGGAAAATCACATTGAAAACATGGGCGTTACTAGTATCTCTTGTAACCTGTCTACTTGCACAATACATTTTAAAACACTTAAACTATACACAGAAAGCTCAGACATTTAATTAATTCTTTCTCTCCTTCAAATTGGGTAGGTGATTGGTTTTGGAGTGCGTTGGAAGAAAACACAAATAACCTTATCTTGCCACAGTTGACACAATTGGGTCACTTCTGTTCTTGTTCAACATGCGCTTGATACACGGCCATGAACAAACATGCTTAACCTTCTGGCTAGCCCCACATACCTCCTATGGAGCTAATGCTTTGGTAATTATAACCCTCTGCGGGGCTCCAAACCCTAATGATTTTGAGGTTGAATATCCCACTGAATCCTGACAGGAGGCAAGCTTCAGGGCAGCACTACCAAAAGCTACAGTACAGAGGTGCAGCCGACTGTGCCGCTGATAAATTACCCGCCGCACTGTCCTTTAGATTTACTGCCCTCTTTTTACTGTACACTATAAATTACGTTGAGTGTTACAGCCTTTTTCTTGTCTCAAAAACACTAACTCAGTCAAAGGAAGCATAAGAATTATGCCCCCTGGTCGTTGGCCACCCGAGCGCTTTGGGAATTAATGGGAGGAGGCAAAATGTCGTCCTAGCCCATGGAGAGACCTTCTGAGATATATATATATATATATAGAGAGAGGGATACAGAAGCAGCCAAGGTGGACGGGATGCATGGAGACATAAGCCGTGTGCTAGAAAAACCACAACAGCCAGCAAACACAAGCAAGTGTTGGTACTTTGGTCTGTAAAGGAACAAACCTTGGGGAAGATGAAAAAGCACCCGTAGAAGAAACGTTTATATTTTGTGTTATCCGCCTTCTCTCTCTCCTTCAGTCTAGCATGGCATCAGGGATGATTAAGCATGTCGGCCCAGTGTGGGTGTGTTTGGCCACCTTAACCGTCTGTGGCTGGTTCACAGGGACAGCCATTAACCTTCCGTCTCGCAAAGGGCCAGAGTCCAGGCCAAAATAACCAAGAAGCATGGCCTATTTGGATGTACTCATTACCGTGGCCCCTGTCCTCTAAGTGAGGTCACCAGAGGTTGTCACCTAATAAAAGACAATGTCAGGTTTATCTGACAAGGGCACTTTCAAAGGATTGCCGTTGCTAGACAGAGTGGGTGTACACAGAAGGTGTGACTAAGACGGCAATCGCACTGTTGGTAGCATAAAGTAGCCAACTTCCACTGAATGTGGAGAGAGATTCAGAGGGGCCTATCGGTTCACACGGACACACAGTCACACGTGGCTATATTTACATCCAAGATATCTTTAGGTGATGCTCCCAGGATAGAAATATAGTTTAGCAAGGTTGCTTGCATGTGCTGTGCTCCTTGCAATGATGTAAAAGTGGTTGGTCCTGCTTGGCAACCAACTGTTGTTGTCTGAATACAAACTGAAGGATCTACCTACACTGAACTTAAAAATGTTCATTTTAAAATGAACAAGTGTGCATTTGAGAGAAAGGAAGCTCTTTATTGATTTCATTGTATTTTGGAACAATGTGGTTATATTCGTTTTATTTAGCTAACCATGTAAGCGAAACACATTCTGTGTCCATTATACAACCCTGCCATATTCGAATCTTTCTGTGACGGAGAGATATCCAAAATGAGCCATTTACAAACGTTCCGCTGATTCTCTTAGGGGGACAGCAGTAGCTAACAACCGCATTGCATGGCAATCTATCAGCTGTCTCTGTGAAACATAATTTATTTGCATGTAATGCTATGCCTCCTCACATGCCTCTGATCGTTACATGTGGTATTGATGCTTGATGTCAACCTCTCTGACCGCAACAACCCCACAATTCAAACAATCTTGTTAGCTGTATCAAATTAAAGAAAATACCATTCGAGATACATGTTTTTCAACTTCAACCTTTCAACAGTTTCCAAGGTTGTGATATGTTTCAAATGGGCCTATTGGTACAATTGTTTAAAAAAAACATTGTGGCTACATATATATTATTTTCTTTAAAGATGAATATTGTTCAAAAGTAATAGTCTGATAACATGTATAATTAAATGTTTAAAGATGTGTACAGGTGTGTCCACATTATATGTGTGTGAAAACAATGTAATGGAATTAAAACTTCTTCAAACATCTAACTTGCCCCTTGAAAAGAATCCCATAGTTTATTTACAGTCTACATTTACTAGAGAACACTGTAGTTCATTTTAGAAATTTTCTCTCTCCAAAGTGGGGGCCCTCAATTATGATGCCTCTCAGCACACAAAAGGAACCTTTCCTGGACACCAAACCTTCTAGTTCCTTACTTTCAGGTTCTACACCATGTGTTCAACTTACCATCAGAAGAATGTAACATAGCATTAGAGTCTGGAATAGCCGTGTATGGACAGGAATTCCAGCGTACCCTCAAATGCCAGACCAGTAACATAAGTGCCAATTTCAAAGCCAACATTTAGCTAGAAGGATTATGCAACTGATTACATCTAAAGAAAACAAATTGAGCTTATTTAATTATATATATATATATATATATATATATATATCATTTAAAAATCTCAATTTGTTTTTCATTAGATGTAATCAGTTGCACTCTACTATATATATTCTATTGGCTGGTCTAGACTTGGAAAACAACAGGATAGTGATGCTGCTATGAAAGGTTGTTGGAAAAATATTAGGCCTTGCTAGTCATAGCAAGCGTATAGAAAGCACTGGTCGCAGTGATTGATTTAGCTTTCTTCTCTGATTATGACTCTTAGAGGGTTTCTTCCGCTTTGTGAAATGGCTTATAAACCATCTACAACCATCTAGAATTATGTACCTCCGCACCTTTAGTTTAAGGGATGAGTGGGTTTTGTTTGCCATTATGTTTTAATAAGAGAAATAAAGGCGAGAAGTGGCGGGCTGTGATGTTGAAGGAAAAATAAATAATCAGAGGCCTGGCTGACTGTAAGGTGCTCAGAATGAATCAATGGACTATTAGAAGCTGGAGCCTGCCAGGAAAATGCATCCATCTCAAGAGGTAAGAGATATAGAGGTCAAAAGTGACACTGACAAGATGTGTGCGTCTGAGAGGACACTCTTGTTGTGCTTTCCCTTCGGTGTTGACTGAGCATTTGTTCTTAATGGCGCCATACGTCTCCGTGTGCATAACTGTCACCCACCGGCCACGAACAACATCACTGATGGTGCATTCAAATTACAAGGCTGCATACTGCTGCTTGCACATGTGTCTGGTGTCAAAAACTGTGAATATACATTTGCTTGTGTTGAGGTAATGGCTTCTCTCTGAGAAACATGTGGAAACATGCAGAATACAAAAACAATTCAAACATGTAGAATATAAAAATATAAGAAATTCTATCTGTTATTTAAGTAGATTCATTTGTGTATTTTTCTCAAAAGACGATTGGAAGCTCCTGACATTACAATCAATGCCAGAGTTGCCTTGGGTTTATACTCAGCCTAAACCAAGAGAAGTAAGCTTTGTTTCTGACTCCAATATCCAGTATCGTCCAACATAGCTGACAGATGCTACACACTGTGCCCTAGACTATCTTTGGCCTATCATTAATCACCAGTGTGCCACCAGTAATTACTCCATTCAAACTGTCCATCCCTGGCCAACACACTAATGAGGGTTAATTTTCTAGTGGGCCATCATTCTACTAGTCACATAATACCATGAAAATCACACACACACACACACACACACACACACACACACACACACACACACACACACACACACACACACACACAATCACACACCCAAACTGCACCAAAAAACAGGTTTATCATTGTACCGATGTACCAAAGTTAAATTATTGGACCAGATTTTTGCACACATTTTATTCATCACAGTTATGGCCATACTTCAGACAACCTTGAACACATACATTGTATTGTCAATTGCTCTACAAACATTCTTGTTGAAATGTTTATACTGTACAACGAAAATATTCCTGTCAAAGTGGCCTTTTTCCTTGACCTATTTTTTTTGCTGCTTTCATTTCTGCTGAAAGTGGGGGAAGACAGTTACAATGGACTAGTGGAGGTTACCATGCCTACTGTGCATGGCAACAGAGCAGGGGAAGTTGTTCTGACACATGTGGCTTTGTGCCTAATGTTGCTTTAGACGGACACATTTGTATATTGTAACCGTTTTCTGTTTTGCTCTCTGTACCACTAGATTTTCTACCCGTATCTATACATGTCATACATCCACCTATTAGTCATACATTGCATTTGTCAATTGGGAGTCCATTGTCTTCCCGTTCAGGTGTTTGCAATGATCTTACGTACTACAAGGGAAACTGTGCTGAGAACTACGCCCTGAAGAAGGTTGTTGGTGCCACTATGCGTGGGTTCTTATCTAGTCCTGTTTGAATGTGGATGCATGTTAAAAAAACAGGACTACAAGTCACATATGTGTGTGTGTGTGTGTGTGTGTGTGTGTGTGTGTGTGTGTGTGTGTGTGTGTGTGTGTGTGTGTGTGTGTGTAGAATAGCATTATGAAACATCCATCACAATAAAGGCTTTTTTGTTTTACAAAAAGACTGCCAGAAGAGTGCCTGGGACCTCCTTTATTTTTAGAGTATTCTAGAGTGAACCTAACCAACTGGGCATGCTCAGAAGATTGGCACTGTTTTCAGCAGGTCACTGAGCACCCTTCCACAGGTCAAGTAGACCAACACTAATCTGTCTGCTAATAACGATCAAACAATTGGACCCATCTGTCTGTTCGTCCCCATCAATCTGTGACACACAGAATCCCCCTTGCACCACAACTAGGAAGCTGACTCACAAGCAACCAAACCAGACACAGACAGACAAACGGACAGACAGACAGAAGGAGAGCATCAGCAGCTTGTAAATTCTCAGTGCCTCCCTCCAAGAGACCTGCCCTAATTTTTCTTGACGGGGTCTGCAAGAGCAAAGAGACAGTCTCAGCATCTTGCACAGCGCGCACACTAACAGGCACGCATGCACGGGCATGCATGCACAAGCACACTGCCACAAGCACGGCGTAGGAACCTCTACATCCATACTTCCCCACATTTAGGGATGATGCAATTCCAGACCAAATGTCCACACACACAGACACAAACACACAGAGACACACCTGATACACAGCTCTCTCCATCGGTGAGCCACTCATTATTTGTCAACCCTTCACGGTCACTGGCGTTTTGTGGTGTTAACAGCATGCGTCTGCTCTGGCTGCGCAGGGCACCTCAAGAGGCCAGTCCCATCCATCAAGGGCTTCCATGTTAACTAAGCCCAATAATAACAATTGCATTCCTGCTGCGGCCCTTTGATGAATGGGGGCACGCTGAGAGGGTATTCGTCATGCGGACGCATTGCCGTGCACCGCAGGTTTGACCCCCTGTCTGTGTGTGTGTGTGTGTGTGTGTGTGTGTGTGTGTGTGTGTGTGTGTGTGTGTGTGTGTGTGTGTGTGTGTGTGTGTGTGTGTGTGTGTG